>NDGM010792840.1:0-11426 GCA_002564305.1 Octomys mimax
TTAATATGTTGCATATTGTTGTCTTCGTAGTAGTTATTCATAGTACAAGATGCAGACATGATATCCAATTAAACAAAATTGCTCAAAAATGTTTTTTAAAAGCAGGAAAAACTGTCAGAAATAACCTAGAGGCTTTCCCCATGAAGGCAGAGCTGAAGGGTGGTGACGCACAGAGCGCCTCCGTGTCCCCTGAGCTCCCAAGGCAGCCCGGGCCCCTCTCGGGTCAAGCAGCTCTGGCTGCACCCAGCTCTCTGCCGTCTGCTCACATGCTGCGCTTTGTTCTCACAGATGGATGAAATCTACACTAGAAAGCTCAAAGGCTGTTCCACGTGTGGTATTTGTGGAGTGATGAAGTAGATTTTAGAATGTAAATTGGAAAATTGAGCTTCATAGAGAAATTTGTACAGGTTAAAAATGTGCTCCCCTGGGCCTCTTGGAACCATATGGGGCGGATCACCGGATCTGCCAAGGAAACAGCTTGCCTCACAGCACCAGTGGTCTCCTTCCTGGGAAGCCTCCTCCCGCCTATTCCTGGGGCAGTCGTTGTCACCCACTTCCTCCTGCACAGTGGAGAAGGCACCTATGGATGCTCGCATCACGCACCGGTGCACTTGCCGTCACTCTTACTGTTGAAACAGAACTGCGTGCAGAAAGTCAAGGCAATGGAAAAAGGGAGGCCGCAGGGTGAGATCGTTTCTCCAGGTGTCAGGGACCTGGGCCACCGAGGCAGTTCCACGAGACTGGAAGTGACCTAAGCCAGGGCTATGACGCCTGTAACAACAGCACTGAGAATGGGGAATAGGAGGGTGCGGCCATGGGACGAGCTCTCCCCAGAGGCTGTGTGTGCTGAGTGCTCCTGCTCTACCTGGTGGTCCTCAGTTTCACACGCTGTGCTGGCATTGCCTGTCTGCCCGAGCTCCGAAACAGGTCCCCTGGGTCCTCTCCTCGTCCCACTACACTACATAGCCTGCCCTCTCTACGCCCGCCCCAAGTTCATCTCTGACACAGACTGTGACCGGGAAGGACACCCAAGGCTTGGCTCTGGTGCCTTCCCCCAGGACTGGTGCTTGTCTGAGGGCAGGAAGCTGGAAACGCATCCCTGGCTGTGGCATTTCTGATACCATCAGGCAGGAAGAGGGTCTGTTTTCCAGATGGGCCAGGGCTCCCGGTGGCTTCCCGCCGTCCCGGAGCAGCTGCCCTGCCCCCCGCAGGCTCCTGGTGGCCCACTTGTAACGCAGGCCTGCTTTCCTGAAATAAGCCCGGAGCCAGCTACGCCGCTGTCCTTTCCCGCCACTTGAAGACTGGCAAAGTCTGAAAAGAATCTGTGCCCTCGAGCTCCCAACACCAGAATGTCTAAAAGCAAAGGCAGCAGCCCCAAGACAGTCACCATGGCCTTTCTCCTTATTCATAACAGGTCTGAAGTCACTGCAGCGCCACCACATAAACCAAGGCCATGTCCTTTGCTGGTAGCCCTGGCGCTCCTCAAATCTCTTCTCAAGTAGTTGTCTGCAACTCAGAGTACAGGGAAGGAATCTCAACTCAGCGGCGATTCAGAGTCAAGAGTAATCAGGAACGCAAGTCTGTGCACAGAGCGAGCGGGGCCAGTGGGGCAGTCCCCCTCAGGCGCCCGCTCGCAGTGGGTTCCTGGGAAGACGGGTGGAGAGAGTGTGTTCATCTGCAAGCCTGCAGGAAAGAATGTCTGAGTCTAGACTTCTCCCAGAAGGACTAAAGATTTGGAAATAGCCATGCTCCCTAGCGGCCATCAGGGCCGTGCACCAGCCACGGTTCTGTCCACAAGGACTAAGCCACCCGCATGACCCTCGCAACACTGCAGCGCAATGTGCTGTCTTTGTCGTCACCGTAGCAGATAATAAGAAATTTTATTCCCACAGGATTTTTAACTCAGTTTTAGGACAATAAATAAGAAGGGTTATAAATATAACCCCAAGAAAATACAGCTAATAAATAAATGTGGACACTAGTTCCAGGGAAAAAATACCTTAGGCTGCAGGTTGAGCAGCTCTGCAAAGAACAGCTTGAGTTAGTAAAATCTGGAAGGAGAGAAGAAAGAGAGAAGGCAGGGCAGGGCAGGGCAGAAGGGGCAGGAAAAGCTCGTTGTGGACCTGCGCGCTTTGGAGCCTGCAGGAAGTGCAAAACAACAGGCCAAGCACACTTACATACATTTGAAGCTCTAGAAGTTTGGGCAAGACACAGAAATGCAGGTGTGGGCCAGGGATACAGCTCAGCAGCGTAAGTGCCTGGCTGGCAAGTGCAAGGTCCCAAGTGTGATCCCTGGTGCTGCAAAAAAAAAAAAAGAAAAGAAAAAGAATGTTGGCACTAAAAGTACATGTACAGTTGCACCGTACGAGAAAGGAACTGGAACTCCGTTCTCATATGCACACCCACAAGCACTCCTGGCCTAGCAGAGATTGGTCTCAGGAGTGTCCCTATATACCCCCAAGCCAGAGGGTGGTGACCGCTAACCCCAGTGGGGAAGACTGTTCTGACAGACATCTGAGGCACAGGCGTGGCAACCACACCTGTCTCCTCCGTGGAGGACTCCTGGGCGACTGTCCTTGCAGGAGGAGCAGTCATCTCCACCTTGGCTGAGCCTGGCCCAGGTTCTACGAATTGCTGTGCACACAGCTGGCCAAGCCTTTTCCTTAGCCTGTCAACCAGCTCTAAGCAATGCAAATGGTCCAGCCAGCTTCTGGTGCATAGTCGTTGAAGCAGAGGACTGAGCAGTGTCCTCCACCCCTGTAGCTTCCATATAAAACGTGTGTGAGCCAGGACGAGGCAGGATGAAGAGCCGTGCTTTCATGCTCTTGGCTGGATCAAGCCTCAAGGTAGGCGATGGCCTCCCAGGGCGTGGACGATTACACCTCAGAGCTGAAGCACCGACCCCAGAACTGCCTCAACTGTGCTGTGTAGATTGTCCCTTCTGCTTACCCTTCTCTCCACAGGGCCCCTACGTAGCCCAGCTCACAGCACTCACCTACTGCCCGCCATTCTCCTGGCCGCTCGTCCTCAAGCCACTCCTTTCTTCATGAATTAAATAAAATCCAGATTTGGTCCTGGGTCAAGGCCTTCGTCGTGGGTCGCCATCATCCTAGCTGGACTCAGGGCCCCCTTGATTCCCCACCATTTGGGATATATTGTTGTGTCTTTATTTATGCCGTGGGGTGCACTGGGAGTGGTGGATTGGAGTTAACTTGACAGGACTTCAATAATTTTCCCCTGGGATAAACAAATATAAACTTCCTGGACAGCAACAAGGACTGGGAGGGGCTCTCTATATCCTCTGCTTGGGACTATAAACTGCTGGTCGGGTTGCGTAGATCTGTGACCTAGTGTCTTTCTTTCCTTTCCCTAGACAAGCTTCTCAAGCCTCTCTGCCCACAACCCCAGCCATCCGCTGGCCCTGTCCCTTGGGACAGTGCATCCTCATCCTGTCTTGTGGCCAGGAACTGGAGACTCCAATGATGACCTTGAGATCAAGGGCAGATTCCTGGGAAACCATGAGGTGTCCTGAGTCCCAACAGCACACACAGCGACCCTCGGCTGAGGCTGCTCTTGACCACCTTTCACAAGCTTGTGCTGATGTTTGTGCATCTGCAGAAGATCCTGTTCTTTCCCTGGTGTGCCACATGTATCTTTTTAAAAGTCTTTCCTCAAAGCTAACTTAAATTTAAGTAACAGCGATCAGGTTAAATGGTGAGATTCAGACCTTCCCGCTGGCTGCGACATCATACCGTCCTGGGAGGGGGTCACGCTTTCCGCGGGCATTAGTATCAACAGCGACTCACTCCTGTTCAGGTGCTCTGATGGGCGCTGACACACAGATCTGTTGTCGGAGCTCCCTGGCTTTGCAGCCGCAGGAAGTGGGGCTTGTTCAGCCCTCTCAGCTCATTGGTGGTTAAGCTGAAAATATAGTAGGTTTGCTTTTTAAAATCTAGGCTTTGTTTTATCTGTGCCTTTCCCCAGAGTCTGCAGATAGCATACACTAAGAGTGAAGATCAGAGCCATGCAGCCAGGCGAACATTGGTCCACTTTCTATTCCTGCATATTTTGTGTTAGTGGCTTTGGAGTCATTATCTATCCCCACAAAAGCATCTTTTCATCCCGTGTAAAATGGAAATAAAAGAAGTAGCTCTGTTGCACAGTATGTGGATTAAATAATACTCTAGGTGCATTTCAGGGTATAATAGCATGTGGGAAACACTTCTACCAAGTCATACTTTCTCGTGTTCCTTTGATATAATAGTTAAGATGAAAATATAACCCTCATATCATTTTATAAAGGTCTCACAAAAGAGAAAAAAGCCTCAAGTATATTTTTAAAATTATCTTAAATGAACAGTTTAGGGATCATTTGGTTTTCTCTGTGACAACTGTGGCTAGAAGGCAGAGAAGATTTGATGATTACTGAAACAAAGGCAAGTATTTTCCTGGCTGGTCCTGAGGACACAATGACCTTTGAGTCCCAAAGCAAGAGACCATTTGAACTGTAGCCACAACAACCCTGGGAAGCAGGAGAAAAAGCCATACTTTAAAGATTAGTCTTTCCAACCCTCCTGCCCTGAAAGCCAAAGGGATAAGCACAAAACTAAAAAAACAAATGAAGAAGAAGAACTTGGCTCTATTTCTGTCTGTCAAAGATCAAACATTACCAGTATTTTATTTGATTCCCCTCTTTTTCTCCAGAGCAGTGTGCTGCAGCTAGCCAGGTACAGATGCATAATGTATAAATCAGTCTTGTTGACTATTATATTAAGTTCTGGAGAACTGCTGATTGTTTTCAGAAAGCCAAGAATGTTTCTCGCTCAAGGTTTTCTAAACCCCAGCCAGACTTGCCATGGAGCATATGTCTGGTGGCTATGTGCAGGGGACAGAGGTGGAATAGCCCCAACGTCTTGGCAGGCCCACTATGTTTCCTAGCTCTGCCATGGCTCTGTAGGCAGTAAGTGCTGGCAGAGTGACTGGAAAGGTATTGCACTTGACTGGCTCAAAGATATGTTCTCTTTCGTTGGTACCTCATGACTGTCTGATTCATGCAAAATGGGCCACAAAAAATTTCAAAACTCTTGCTAATCCAGAGCAAAGTAATGGTCACACCCGCTTGCTGGAGATGGGGCCTATGCTTGTACAGCACATCTCTTAGGATGGATAGTGAACCTGATCACATTTACCACTAAAGTAGATTTCTGAGCGAAGGTTGAGAGCCGCAGGCCAGAGACTTTAAATGCTGGAGACGATGGAACGCCCTCCCCTGACCTGGAATGCCTCCATCTCTCCTGCCAACTGAGGCGGGTGGCAGTGAAAGGACAGTCTTGGAATTTGCTGGAAACTGAGCTAAGCTGTCCTTAGGTACAGGATATGGCTAGTGACCGAACACCTTGCCTTCGTGGAATCAACATTCTTTTCTCTACAGTGAAGTCAGCTTCTGGCTTAAACCAGTCTCCTGATTTTGGTTTGATCACCAGCTTGATCCCCTGAGATCTGGAGACCTAAGGAACACGTGGGTTGAGGTGGATAGAGCTCCATCACTGGCACCGCAGTTGTCACATCCTGGGGGGCCTTCACGCGTTGGCTTAACTGTGACTCAGTTCAGTCTGGTGAGTCTGCACACTTGCTGCCCTGGGTGGTTCCATGTATTCACCAGACGTGTCAGAGAGATGGGGACAAACAAAGGAGCATGGCAGGATGAATGATCGTCTGGGTCACAGACCTCAACCCGCACACCGTGTGGGTCTTAGGCCATCCCTTTTGTGGACTATCAGACTACCACCAAACACATGTCTTCTCGACTGTAGCAGTTGTATTGGGCACAAGCTTCAGGGACTAGCACCATGTAAAAGACAAAGGTATTCTTAGCGTGGTGAAGAAGGTATTCCAGAAAGAAACCACAAGCTAACAAGGGGCCCAGCGGCACTGTGGTTCTGTCACCAGCTACATGACGGCTCTCTGCGGCATGACTGGGCAGAAACAGCGCTGAGAGTCTTGGATGGTTTCAGACATCAGGAGATGTCGGGACGGGGGAAGCCAATGCACTGTGGGACGATGTGGAGCTTGGGAACTAGGTATGGACTCTGGTGGACAGCATAACACCCCTAAATATGTCTGCGCCCTAATCCTCTAAGTCTACAAATATGTTAGCTTAAACAGTAAAAGGAGCTATGCAGACGCGACTAAAGGCTGGAGAACGGTTCAGAGTCCTGGGCATGTGGGGAGGTCCTGTGGAATCAGTGGGCCCTGTGGCAGAGGGGCAGAGACCAGCACAGAAAACGAGAGCACCAGGCAGGAATCAGCGACAGAGGAGAGGAGCTGACGTGGAGGCGCTGCGCCACTGCCTCGGGACGAAGAACGGCTCACAAGCCAAGCAATGGAGGCACAGCTGAGCAGCTGGAAGGAGCAAAGACATAGTCCTTCCCCCGGAGCCTCTAGAAAGAAGTCAACCTGCTGTCACCTCGATTTGGGAGTTTCTCATCTCTAACACTATAATATAAATTTATGTTGTCTAAAGCTACTAAGTTTGAGATAATTTACTCTGGCAGCGACTGGAGGCTAATACAGAAGTGTTCATAAAGTCGCAGACATTTCCATTTTAGTTCCTGTGTTCCTTCTCAGAGAAAACCTAGAAATGACGTTGGCGTCCAGAGGAGCTGCTGCAGCCAGGGGAGAGGAGATGGGTCCCCCGCCGGAGGGAGCCAGCGCGGCCAGTGGGCAGGCTCTGGAGCAGCAGCTGGGCTCCTGCTCCAGTAGCCGAGCTCAGCCTGACCAGATTTAGAGGAAGCTGCCCATGGCCAGGCCATCAGCGTGAGCTCAAGCAGAGAGTCACTGCTGTGACTGCGTCCCTTCTGCGGAGAATAAAAATAGAATTATTGTTGGTTCAGAGAAGAATGGTAACGCTACTGCCCTTGTTGCTTCTACTTTTGGCAACCCGACAATGTTATTTTTAGCTTAACTAGGGCAGTGTCCACACTATTGTCTGACGCTTGTTACTGTACTTCCGTTGGCAGCTTTCCTTGGGTCTAACTCCTGAACACAGGCTCCTTCAGGTCCTGGAGCTTGCCCTCGGCTGTGGCCGTGCATGGCACACACTGCATCTGGAACACCTGTACCCGACTCAGCTTGGTTGTGATTGTCACTTTCATGCTGTTTACTAACACCCAGGCAGCAACCCAGTGGCCACGTAGCCTGGAAGGCTTTGAGCCTGGCGGTTTCCATCACTTGAGAATAAGTGTGCAACAAGTGCAAAGCCTGTCTTTATGCATTTGTGGCATTGCCGGCCCAGAAGCAAGCCTGCTGCTGGAGAGCTACTGATTTTAGGGATTCCTGGACATTGCATTCTTTGCTGCTTGATTTAAAAAATGATTCATAGACTCTCAAAGCACTTCCAGCCTACGCTTGTTCCTGCTGGCTGCAGGTGTCTGCCGTGGGGGTCTGACAGAATGGCCCGTCGCCTCTAGAGGCAGAGAGGCCCTGAAAACGCTCCCCGAGGAGTAGGTTGGGGGGCTTGGGTCAACTTTATTAGCCATAAGTGATCATTTTCAATGATTTATTAGAGACCGAGATCAGAATATTTGAAACTAATGCACCCTGCTCACTCCTTTCAGGTGATCAAGGAGAAAACCTTATGGCTCTCTTCCAAAATTTTTAAAGCATTAATTTGTTTTTTACCAGGAAATATTAGGCTGATTCAACTAAATGGGCTTTACTTTAAAAAAAAAAAAAAAAAAAGATTTTATTTTGAATTAAGACAGGAATCTGGGTTGCCTTTCCTTATAAAAAGAATAATTTGACACCAATGGACACAAACCACTTCCGGAGCAATGGAGGAGGAAGGCTCGGCGATGTCGGGATGCGTACTTGTGCGGTCACACACACAGCCCAGGGGCACTTTCTCGTCTCACCTGGGACCCAGGCTGGGAGAACCACCCAGCAGTGTGGTGGGGAGAGAGAGAGCAATTAGGGACCCAGCCAGGCTCCCCGCACCTGCACGCTGGGCGAGGCAGGCTTACCTGTTCTCTGAATGGCTCCGCTTGACCTAAGACATGCTCTGGGGAGGGTAAGAAGAATGCCGTCATACCTCTGCTTAGTGCCATGAGCAGCTCCAGGAAGGCTGAACTGTCAAGCTGGAAGGCCTCCAGAGAGGGCTAAGAAAAGCAAAGGGGCACTTTTACTGTTCATTTGCTAAATGATAATTGTGTTTTGGGTCATGTTTGTATTAATAATTCATCTGTCATTTGTTTGCGATAATTGACGTGTGTTAGCATCTGCAGATGCACGTGCATGCGTGTGTGTGCACCTGTGATCCCTCGAAGGCCTCCTGCACTCAGGGAGAGCTTCCAGAAGCCGACTGGATCCATCCCAGGGGCTGTAGCACCGCAGCTCTCGGCCGCGGCCTGGAAGCTCCATCTCCCTGCGGCTGCTGCCTCTCTTGCCTCATGGCCCCCAGGATGTGAGCAGCTGTTCTGCCCCAGCCCGGCCCCGGTGCCCTGCCGCGGGGCAGCAAGGGCCTGGAAGGGTGAGCAGAGTAGACCTCACCTCCTCTCCGTTGTCGGCGCTGCTATCTACCGTGTCCAGTGACGGGAGAGTAACTAGGACAGGGCGTGTGCCTGTGTGGGTGTGAGGGTGGCAGTGTGTCTGAGTGTGTGCATGTGTGTGGGTGTGAGGATGGGTGTGTGCCTGTGTGTGGGTGTGAGGGTGGCTGTGTGTCTGAGTGTGTGCATGTGTGTGGGTGTGAGGGTGGGTGTGTACCTGTGTGGGTGTGTGCCTGTGTGGGTGTGAGGGTGGGTTGTGGGTGTGAGGGTGGGTGTGTGCATGTGTGTGTGCCTGTGTGGGTGTGTGCCTGTATGTGTGTAGGTGCATGTGTGGGCGTGTGCATGTATGGGTAGGTGGGTGGGTGGGTGTGTGCATGTTTGAGGAAATGGAACCAAGAACCTGCAGGCCAGAGCAGCAGGAGCTCACACGGCAGGGGCAGGAGAGAAGACAGTTGTGAGAAGAGTGTCCTTGCAGAAGTTGGTGTGCCGATGTGTGAGGAAACCCCTGTAGCCAGGGGAGGAGGCACCTGAGCAGGCAGTTACTGAGGCCCACAAGGGTCTGCAGGTCTGCTGGGTGCGATGCCCCCTGGGCCAGGAGCACCAGGTGGAGGCCTCTTAAGCCTCACAGTGTCCTTGGAAGGATCCGGTCCCTTGATCAAATTATAGGCATATAAAACTATACACAAGGAAATGAGCTTCACAATTCTGGGATCCCAGTCAAATATTACCAGGCACTCAAGCAGAAATGACTAGAGCAATCCATTAATAGAAACAGACCAAGAAATGACATAAAAAGCAGAACTAATGACATGAAAATGTTATAACTTCAGACAGCATAGGTGGTAGGTGCCAGAGACTATGTGGAAATGGGTGGCACACAGTAGGGCTAGACCTTCTGTCCTATAGGGTGAAAAGATTTAGGGAAGTAGGTGGCATTGACCACTGCATGTTTTGAGTAATACCACTGAACCAAACACTTCAAATAGGTAAGACGTTCAATTTCATATGCTCATTCTAGAATACAATAGAAATGGAAAAATTTATATCTATGTTCCATATGTTAAATAAAAAGAAATATTGAGCAGATCAGGGACAAATGTGGAAGATATATAGTATTCTTAGTTGAAGTTCTAATAATAAGGAAAATTCTTGAGATTAAAGCCACACTGTATGGAACAAACAGCATCTTAGACACTGCAGAAGAAAAGATCAGTAACTTTAAAGATGGAGCAAATAAAGACGGAGCAATAAAAACTGCCTGAAATGATGAAACAGAGAAAAAAAGTCATGAAGCATAAATAAATGGAGCACTGTGGGACCGGATGACTAGCTCGCGGCTGCTAATGGACAAGCAGCTTGAATCCCTGTGGAAGGGAAAACTGAAAAAATAATGGCTTAAAATTTTCCAGATTTCATGAAAACTAGAAACCCTTAGATCCAGGGGCTTCAGTGAAACCTTAATGTGTGAAAGACGTGGCCACTCTGTGTTTTATGATGAAGACACAGGCTCTCTCCTGAACTCACCACTCTCGCAGAAATAGCGTTCACTGAAAGCAGCCATTTTCAGGAGCCGAAGCACTATTTTCAGTTGAAGGAAATCTTGTTAGTTGAGCAACATTGTGTAAGAGGTAAAATAAACTCACTTTTGTAGTGCTTTGAGAGTAATGTTTGTGACGTTTAAATACTTAATACCATCAAGCCAACCATCTCCTCATCCATATTTTCCTAATCCTTCCATTTAAACATTCCTTTTGTCACCAATGAGCTTGTGGTTCCATTTAATAAAGTGCAGCGCTCTGTAAGTGTGTAACATAAAACACATGGCAGTGCACACTCCCAGAAGCAGCTGAGGCCGTGGCATACTCAGGAAGCACCCCATTCTCTACGGTGCTGGGTTCCAAAAAATGTAGCTCAGCCACGCCCATCTGAAATAATTTTGGGTGGAGTGCTTGCACTGGGACATATTCAGAAAAACAATCACATAAGGAATTCCTCAAAGGAAGAAATCTGTGAAGAAAAATGAATCAAAATAGAAAATACTTCTTTCGAATGTCCACTACACCAGGAGAATTAAATCTAGTTTTAAAAGTAGATGGAATTGCTTCTTGGTCCTTTGGCCAACACCAAGTGCAACAACTGATCGGATATGTATATACGTTTAAATTCCACTGGTGACCGTTGGTGCTTCCTGTGCACGCTGACAGCCTTTTAACACAAATAAATTTTGTTACCTGACACCTAACTTACTGGAAGTAAAATAGAATGTGAAAGAAATATGGTGACTTCAATCCCAATCTAGCTTTCAATCTTTGCTCCTTTGCTAACTTAATTTTAATTTTTAAAATTTTGTATCTAGTTGATCTATTTTTGACAGCACAGTATTAGGCCTTCCCATTATTATTATGTTGGTCTTCACCTGCCCACTTACGGGCAGTAGTGATTGTTTTCTGATGTGGGCACACAGGACTTTGGTGCATATATGTTTCTAATCGCTGTCTCTTCCTGTTGAATTGTTCCCTTAAGCAATATGTAGGCACTTTCTTTGCCTCTTCTGTTTAGTTTTGGCTTTGAAGTCCTTATATCTGAAAATAGGACAGCTACTCCTGCTTTATTGGAGGGTTCCATTGCATGGAATATTGTTTTCCATTCTTTGAACTCTAATCTAAATTTCTTTTTGGACGAAATGTGGTTCTCATATGTACCATACCTGTCACGAAGCTGAAAGGGAAGAAGTCCCCCCAGGCATTCCTGGAGGCCGGCATCATACTCATCCCCAAACCAGAAGAGACCCAGCTGAAAAAGAGCTGCAGACCGATCTCTTTAAGGGACACAGACACAACAGCTCTCAAGACACTGGAAAACAGAGTGCAACAAATCATAAGA
>NDGM010792872.1:0-11689 GCA_002564305.1 Octomys mimax
TACACATCTCTGACAAAAGTAAACAAAAAAGGGAATATAAATGGACCATTTTGTAGTGGAAAATATATATATATATTTATATCTGTGTATGCACAATAGCATAAAAATACAGGTACTTTCTCTTAGTTCAATGAGAAGAAGGTCTCGAACTAATCATGTTTAAACAAGATATCATGTCTGCATCTTGTACTAGGAATAACTATTACAAAGAGAACAATATGCACTGTGCTAATTATGGTAACTGTACTACTAAGCTGTTTTGAAACTATCTCATTACTACTTCTTTCTCAGTAAAATTATTAAAATATAAGAAATAAATAAATGTTTCTGTTTTAATATTTAGATGTTGGATCCATTTTGACTTTTGCTTAATATATAGAGATACAAATCTTGATTTAATCTTCTGAATGTGTCTAGATAGTTTTCCCATCCCATTTAAAAGAGGATATCTTTCATCCAGCATTTGTTTTTGGCCCCTTTGCCAACAATCAGATGACTGAATGTGCCTGAGGCTGTTTCTTCATCCTCTACTCTGTTCCATTGATCCACATATCTGTTTTTGTTCTGGTACCAGGTATTATTAATATTATTAATATTATTATTATTATTATTACTGTAGCTTTGTAATATAAATTTAAATCTGGGCATTCATTGCCTCCTGCTTTACTCGTCTTGCCTAGCATTGCAAAGTTGATAATTGTTAAGTGGCTTTGATTAATCTAAGCCTAGTCTCAAGAAATATAAATATTTTTTTCAAATCAGATAAGGTAAAAGTACCCCTGTCATTAGTGTAACTAGACATCTGCAAAAGGTGATTGCATATTGCCTAAGAACACTTAAAGGTGAATCTTTGTGCATACCATGAATCCAACAACACACAAATTCAGCAATGAATCAAACTAGTAGGGAATAGTGTAACTATAACCTTGAATTCCCTAAATATCTCTAGAACTACAGAAAGAGCTTTAACCAAGTAAACACTTATCCTGAACATGTTTATCAGGGACCCTTCACTGAGCCCCCAATTTCCTGCCTGGTGTTGCCACACATGGTGAAAATAAAGAGCAAGAAACAAATAGCATGCAAAGGGAATCTGGATGGCCATTTTGTTCAGGGGAAGCAAGATGCCATGAGACAGCCACAGCCTTGGTAATTATTGATCACATTGCTATTGAGGACAATGGCTCACTATTGTGAGGGTTGTAGATGACTCACAAGGTAGCAGTGATTTTATACTAATGAGGATCCTGTTGCTGAGGACAGTGGGGAAAGATGGCAGGTGAATAACAAGTTTGGCCTTTCCTACAGGGGAAACCTTTGAAAATTACTACTCAGTTTTCAAAAGCTAAGGATGTCTTCAGCTGATGGAATATTGTCCTGGAGTGTCACCATATCACAGGACCCCTGAGTCTTCAACTGTGACTGGAGGCCCAAGAGTTACATTTGCACATACTGTAGACAGCTCACATTGATGGCAAAATACTAGGCTTCAAATAAGCCATAACCACAACTTAATTATATGATTTTTCCCCCAAAAAATTATATAGAATGGCTCTTGACAATATTCATAATGAGTAATATACAGAGTTTATGGTAAAGTATGTTCAAAGGAGGCTTACTTATTGCACAGAGCTTTGACATTTTACAGGCAAACATATTAATTAACTATTGTTATAATTTTAAATTCTTAATAATAAAGTAGACCAATGTCTTATGATTTTGTAGCTTTCTAGAAATTTGTTAGTTTTTAATTTATCAAGGAGTATCAACTTCATCGTTGCTATATAGCTATACGTCTCTACAAGGCAGATCAAGACAAATAATTCAGAGTATCAATTCTGAAGCTACTTTGGTGTGAATAAATCTTTCTGCATGTAATTCTTGTGTGGTTTTAGGCAAAGGTAATCTCAGAAACAGCAATAATAATAGCGTATCATGAGGCAGATCATAAAATATCACAGTGCAATTTTCTGGATCAGAAATGTCACATGTGAAATCAACCAATAACATTGAATCAAAGGACTCCTTTTATCATTTGGTACTCCTGTACTAAATAATATTTCCTATAAAGAAACTCTAAGCAAATTTTTTAGCACAGAGAAAACCGCAATAAAGACTCACAATAACTGGATGAAAGGAACAAGAAAAAAAAAAATTTAACGTTCAAGTGTTTTAATCATTCATTTTTCAACAAGGATAAACTTTTATTTTATGTCCGAACATGCTTGGTCCATGGAAAAAAATTAATTTCTGTGTCAGAATATGTGTGTATGTTTGCTTGTTTGCTTGCTTGCTTGCTTCAAACCGATGGAAAGATTTCAGGGCCAAGGATGCATTCCACTTGGTACTTTCAACACAAACTGATTGTCTCTTAGCAACCAGGCCTGATGCTATCTCTGGGAAGAAAACTTTTATCTATTCGTGCTTGGCCCTCCTTTCTCATTAGTGAAACAATATGAGCATAATTAAAGCCCTTGCCTGAGATTCAGAATAATATAAGAAATTAGAATAACTGCAAACTTCTTTGGATGGGATGACATATTCTTTGTAAGTACACTGTCTGTATATTGGGCCAGACCCATCCTGATTAGATATTTTTTGCCTAAAACCTATCACATAAGTGGAAGAATATTTGTAGAACTTGTTTCTGAGTTTAAATAGTTCTTTTTTTAATAAAGAACATGACTAAAGTTTTCTTAGTGAAGACTTAAATTATAAAGGAAAACTTAACTTTAAGACTACTTGTTCCTATAAAAATAAGATTGAGAGAATCATAAAATATCACAGTGCAATTTTCTGGAAGAGAAATATCACATGTGAAATAAATCAATGAAATTGAATCAAAGGACTCCTTTTTAATTCAGTGTGAAAACTCATTAAGAGAAAGGCAAACTCATATTGAAAAAACAATAACAGTTCAATTTTTCAATAAAGAAAACTCATGTTCAACCTTCTTATTGTCTACTTTTTTTTTCTGAGAAAGTTGATGAAATGAAGACTCGGATGCATTTTGTTCCTTGTATTTGAAAATTCAAGGCAGGAACTCATTAAGGAAACCTATATTTATTTAGCTTCCAGTATGCATTAAAATATGTGAGGAGCCTGAGATTGCAATAGAATGCAAAGGAAGCAACTACTTCAGTAGGCTTTTGACTATGTGCCAGCTGAGCACTCTCCCTTTTCTAAGTGCAACTACTCTTTGAATTAAATTATTTCCACAGTAATTTAGCAGCATGAGCACTTAGAAAAAATGTTCTCTAAAATAGCTGTTATTATACACATTTATAAAGATGGTGAGTCAAGATGAGACAAAGTTTTACTAAGACTTGAAGTATTGATTAAGGTTCTGAAGAATTGGAGAAGAGACAATGATTAAACTCGAAGAACACAACAAGGTTTATTTTCCTTCCTTGGTTCCCTGTAGGAAATGCTAAAAATTCTTGAGCCTATGGAATTTAATTAATTTCTAGAAGCATGTCTTCCAACAAAATCCTCAAACTTGTGAAAAATCTCAATGGTAATCTTGCTGTTTTCTTCCATAAGCTTCAGTCCAGAATGAAAAATGGAACAAATATTTGCTTGTGTGTATGTCCTTTTCCCTTTCCTTTATTTATTTATTTATTTAATTTTTATTTATTTATTTTTTTTTTTGCGGAACCAGGGATTGAACTCAGGCGTTTGCACTTGCCAGGGAAGCACTTATTCCACTGAGCCATCTCACTGGCCCCATTCCCCTTCTTTTATTTATTTATTTTTTTTTTGTGGAACCAGGGATTGAACTCAGGCCCTTGCGCTTCCCAGGGAAACGCTTATTCCACTGAGCCATCTCCCCAGCCCCAGGTATTTCCTGAAGTATATAAATTGTCTGATCTTTGTAATTTGTCACTTTAGTTTTCAATAAGCTTATCAGTGACAATGGCTTTGACTGGAAACATTTGTACAACATTAAAGATTTTTTATCAAATAAATACATATCAGTAGTAGTCTATTAATACAGAGAGATGACTGATGAGGCAGACATGGCATATGATGTAAAATATTGTATATTTTTTTCCAAATATCTCCATTTTAATGTTTATTATATGCTACGGCTCCCTGGTACACAATTTTTCACAATACCTTATATTTCATCTACCTCTTAAATTTTACATCTTTATTGAGCTTGCATCACAGAGGTGTGAAAAATTAATAAATAATATTACATAAATTCAATGCTATAAAACATTTGAATGGTTTTGAGCTCTGTAATAGCGAGTGAAAAGAACACTGAGAAAATGATACGTGAGTAAAAATGGGAAGACATACAGAAAATTATTGATCAGGCTACACAAAGTAAAAGCACCCTGAGGTTGAAAGTGCTTAAGTCCCTGAGACAGCAAGGAATCTAGGGAGAGTGGCAGATGACAGAAAAGTGAGAGGAAAGTTTTCATAAAATAAATCCTTAGTCTGACACAGTTATGCATAGTATTAGAATTTAAAATTAATGTTTCATGGCAGACAAAGCAGTCTATTCGTGTCCAAAGACTTCATAAGCAGATCTATGGTAAAGATGTTTGCACTTTTTTCCTGATGGCTGTGTGCTCTTCCCTTTACCTGGATGAACAATTTGTACATCAACAAATGAAATCATACTATTATTGATGGAACTTACAATGCTTCTCTAACTCATGATCAATTTTATCCCATAAACCCTTAATACAATTTCTTACACACCGGTGCACTTTTACATAAACAATGTATTTATACTGTTCTGTCTCCAACTCCACAATTATAAGTGAAAAATAGAGATCTAGCTATTTGTCTCCTATAGCAACCAGAAAGCCTCGTACTGTCAACTTTTAAAATGGACTTAGTCCTATTCAACTGCAGGTTTGAAAGCTCAGTTAAATGAAGGCTTTACTTTTTCATTTGACAGCATGTATTGAATGCATCCTAAATATTCCAGGAAAGACAGAGAGTAACCTCCAACTCTCAGTTACAAAAAGACCATCATCTAGGTTTGAAAAGTAACCAGTGGTTAATACAATCCTGAAAACCAAGTACCTAGTTAGTGATGTAAGTGGGGTCTATATATTACAGTTGCTCCTCTCACAGGTAGTGGGTCCTCTCAGAGGTAGACTTTTTCCTAGAATGGGATTAAATGTGCAAAGATTTTTGTAGAATAGTTGTCTGTAAGAGAGAACAGGGAGACGGTGAAAAAGTGAAGAAGCAGTCAGATCATGATGCAAGTGTGAATGAGGGAGGAGTGAGAAGGCAGTGTGGTTGAACATTTTTGGCTCACTGCACAGGATGAGAAAGATCCAGAAGAGCACAGGAGCTACAGAGGCCACGTAGAATCACAGGAGGTCCACATGTCCCAGGACAGATCTGCCCCAATCCTTTTCTCTTAGACATTAACTAGACACAGCCTAGAGGCGTTTGGAGCCTTTGGCACAGTCGCTGGGCTCCTGGGCCCACATGGCTTGTGTAAGGGCAGGCTGGTGGGACACGATCTCCTTGCTGTCATCTCATGGGAGAAGGCTAAGCCCACTCGGAGCTCAGGTTGCATCAAAGAAGAAGGCTGCATCCACAGAGCAAACTGCGCTTGAGATGGCTCATGGGTCTCAGGAGTTAGGCTCGTGAGGAAGTGAGGAAGAAATAGCCTGGAACGGCACAGAAGCCCAAATAAAGTGAGTGGTAAGTTTATGAAACAACATAGAGCAGGGACTTCTAGCATAGAAGATGAACGGCACACGATGAGTGAGCACAGTGAGAATGGAAATATTGTGCTCAGAGGGCAGGTCAGTGAGCCCCACGAAGCCATGAAGAAGAACTGTCAGAGAAGGGATTTTTACCAGGGTAACTGTAGGCTCCTCATGTTGCTAAACCACAGAAAATAATCCTCCTACCATTTAGAATTTCAAAGCCAGCCAGGTTTCAATGTACAATGAGACAGCACATTTTCAAAGAGACAAATTGCTCTTTATATAACTTGCTTTGAAGTTTTTGATGAATTTTAAATTATTTTGAAAGAATTTGTATCCAACATCTGTCAAAATCTGGACTTGATTATTCAAGGTTTCTAGAAGAAGGCATTGGGGGCCTGGGGACATAGCTCAGCAGTCTAAGCGCCTGCCTGGCAAGCAAAAAAAACTGAAGTTTGATCCCTGATATTGCCTGCCGCGCTGGCCTTAGAACACGGCCTGATGGCACACACCTGTAACCCCAGAGCTGGGAAGGTTGAGGCAAGAGGCTTACTATGAGTCTGAACTGCATAGTGACACCCTGTATCCAAAAAATAAAATTAAAATAAATAAATATGTTAAAAACGACATTGGCATCGATGTTGGAGTTCTCTGGCACTGCATGTTATTTTGATAAAAACTAATAAAATATCTAAGGATCTGTGGGAAGGCATAAAGAAGCTAAGGGGCTTGGTCATCTGAGAGAGAGAGAGAGAGAGAGAGAGAGAGAGAGAGAGAGAGATTAAGCTGGTGCAGTTGAGAACCTACCGAGCATCCTCTGTTGTCACTCTAAATGACACTGAAAATATTTGGTATTTACTGTCCATAACCGCAATACGATACACTTGGGCGTCTCCGTAGTCTGGGTTTCCTCAAAAAGAATTTCCTGTAATACCAACACTTTCCTTTAGACGGTAGTCAGACTAGGTCCAGAATATGCTAACTAAAGAATTATTTTCTGATTGCAAATAATTTCAGACAGTTTTTCCAAACATTTGGCACCACGAATCAGTTTTGGGGAAGACAACTTTTCATGGACTGGGCATGGGCTGGAGTTAATGTTGAAATTTCTGGAGGCGGTGGCAATTCCAGCACAGTTCAAAGGAGCCTGTGCCATAGATCTCTGCACATGCGCACTTACTCGCCTGCGCATCTACGGCTTCAGCTGATGGGATGGGAGGCTGAGCTCAGGCAGGATTGGGAACTCTAGGGAGAGGCAGTAAACACACAGGAAGTTTTCCTCGCTGGCTGCTCACTTCCTGCTGTACAGAGGTATTTCCAACAGGCCAAGGACCGGTACTAGGATTATCTAAATTATTCTGAAAGATTTTTTTTTCAAAATCTAACAATTTAAGCCTTCTACAAGGAGACATTGGAATTAATGTTGAAATTTCAGACGTGGGTGAAGTAAGAAACAAGTGACTACCCATACAAACCAAACACTTTAATCTTTCTCATCCCGTATTTGTTTAAACGAAGAGGGTCACTCCAACCCTACCACAGCTACTAGACTCATGAATTTAATAATAAATAATGAAACAGACAAATCAATGAGAAACACATAGCTGCCCATTGAATAAACTAAAGACGAAATGCTTTCCTGTAATTATAAACACACACTTAAGCATAACCATAAAGTTGAGTCTCATGTAGAATAATTGCATTTATTTTGAGAAGTTGCAGGGAACTTGTTCTGAACTGGTAGAATAAAGACATTTTAAAATTTTTACAAGTCACCAGCATTTACTAGCTTTTGGGAAATGTTTCACTTGTCACATAAAAGGGCTTATCACTTAATGTACTTAGTAGAGGTCAACTATGATGCTAGACTTTCTATATTGTCCTAATAGAGTTTCTACCCACTAAGAAAAGATTATCTAATGAAAAATGTAATAACTCAAAAATTAAAAAATAGAATTGCACACTAACCAACTGATATGATCCTTGCTTCCTGTCATTGAGGGATGGTCTCAGAAACAAGCCTCAATCAGTGCAGGTTGGCATACCAAAGACACAGATAAGTACAGTCTTCTGGAAGAGACAATCCTGCCCTCACCCATACCGTATGCAGCTATTTTCAGCTGAGATATGGATCTATGACTATGGGGGCATTTTGCACTTATTGCTTGTAGCCTCTGTGACAAAAGGTAGGTCTAGTGTGGGGAATATTCCTAAGCATTTCTGAGAAGTTAGTTGCAAACAATGCACAGACTAGGTCAGTTTTAGCACCCTAGTATATTTCAAGCATAGTGAATCGTATTTTATTGAGTAGTTACTATACATGTGCATACAGAGCTTTAAATTCTATGCATCATTACCACATTACGCAGGAGGAGAATGATGAAACAAGGCTCATTAGAGTTCCCAAGTTCTTATAGTTTATAAGCAAGATGGCTTAATTGTATATCCTCCAAGAACATGATTTTAGTGGTTTCCCCTTGAAACTAATATTTTAGCTTCCTGTTTCCTTTAAACCTTTTGCCTAACATGTCTACTTCAGAGAAAACATATATTTCTGGTAACATCCTCGGTTATGTTCTGGACAAGTAATTTGGTTAGCTTTAACTTGGTTTTCATGTTCACTGAGGTCTTCCCCCATTTGCATGTACTGAGCCTACCTTAGCAGTGTGACAGTTGCCCTCATCTATTGGTCACACCACTTGACTCAGACTTCAATCAGGGTTTTGTTTTTTAATCGGCTGTATTTATTAGCATTCTCTAGAGAGACAAAATCATTAGACTGGGATTGAGGCGCTCGATAGGATCAGAGGCAGGATGGTTGACAATGGCTGCCATTGCTGGAGAGCCACAGACCCAGCAATTTCTCTGTCCGAAAAACTGGAAGTCAAAGAAAAAGAAGGCTGAAGATCTAGAACCAGTCTGTGACTGAGGGCCTGTATGCTCCCTGGTGAGTTGCTCTCACGATTCAGGGTTGATAGGCTTAAAATCTAGGGTGTGATGGCCACCAGTGATGGCCACACAGGAGATTGCACAGTTAGAGCAGAATGGAGTTTTGCACACACCGCTCTATGTCCTTCCTCTTCCGCTCGCATTTCATCTGGCTGCGTATCTCCTGGATGAGGAAAGTCACAATCAAGGCAGTTCTTCCCTCCGGTTTCTGGTCTACATGCCATCCATCCTTCACAGTGCCTGCTGGATGCACCCAGATTCTGCTTTAGGAATCTGCTAAGTATCTCTGAGTCTATTCAAGTTGAGAGTAAGGTTTAATGTTTGGAGAACTAGAGGGAAAGACAGTCATAACAAAGGCAACCATTGATCTTCAGTCCTGTTTGAGTATAGAGCCACCTACTGGAGGGATACAGGAGGGTACTAGATACAGGGTAATACTAGAAGGATACATGGGTAATTGGGAAAGCTCAAATCAAAGAAATCTTGCACTGGAGGACAGAGTAGGCTTCTTGTAACTTAACTCAAAGTTGTTTTAGAGAAAGAAATAAGACAAGTTAAGCTTTGCATAATTGTATTCTGCTCTGTTGCTTCTTGTGTGGAAGATATGAAGAAGGAAACACTATACTTCTAAAGGAAAACCAATTCACAAGGGAGATTCAAAGAAGGAGAGAATTTGAGAGTAAGAGGTACAAATTACATGCTCTTATCAAGCCTTTTCCTGATTCCCCCAGCTAGATAAATTATTATTTATTCTATGCTAGGATAATAAGAAGTAGAAGAAAGACGAAAAATGATTTTTATTTTCTGGGTAGTTATATGAAAGCAGGGGAGTGGGTGGGCTAATAAATTTCTCTTCACAAAGTAAATGATACACATTTGCTAAATCAATGATCTGAGAACTTCCTATCTATGTCTAATAACTTAGCACTTCTTACATAGTAATTTTCATCTCAGGTCTACTCATAATTTTTAGTGATTTCCTAAAGAAATATAGTGGAAAGTTAAGTATTTTCATTTAAAAATATAATGTACTGTACTACCAATTTGATTTGAAATTGTCTCATTGCTATTTGTTTCTCAATAAAATTATGGATAAATAAATAAAAATATAATGTACCTGGATTTTTCTAAAGCTAATGCATTGCAAACACATGTTTTACTTCATTTTATTGTTACTAATAGAGAGTGTTTATTCACAAATTATTGGATCACAAAATGAAAATTATTGGAGGTGTTGTAGAAATACCAATCATCAGATAATAGAATTAGGTGATAGAATCACTAGGTGATAGAATTAGTTACTTATAAGCAGTTATTTATGAACAGTTACTTATGACAGTTTTACCTTCTAGTAGTTCAACTATTAAACTTTATTGTCACCTTGACTAGATTCAGAGATACTTAGCAGATTCCCAAAGCAGACTTCTGGGTGCATCTAATAGGCACTGTGAAGGACAGATGCACATAGGCCAGAAACCTGGGAGAAGGATTAGGTACGAACCCACATAATCGACCAGACCAGACATTCTGATGTGAGATTTATTGGACGTAGGAGCAGAGGTGCTGGTTGTCTGGCAGACCAAAACAGCAGTGAACAAGGCAAAGCACAGGGCTTTTAAGGAGTTTTGTGGGGATGGTGTCTGGTCTATAACAGCCGAGGGAGAGCTAATCTTGGCAGGGCCACTGGTATGTGGGGGACCTCTAATGTTAACAAAGGACAGCTTCTATGGTGTTCTGCCCAGGTCAAGGGGAAGTGAGCTGAGATCAGGGTACAGAACAGGGTGGGATTGGGGTTGTGCTCTGGCCCCAGCCCAGGGTCAAGAGGGGGAGTGGTGAGGCAGGGTGCTGGCTCACAGCCCAATGGAGGGGTGGGGGAGAGGAAAGAAGTAGAGCTGTGTGTGCAAGGCTCCAACTCTGCTCAAACAGGAGAGTTATTTCAACTCTCCTCCACTTTTCTTCTAATTTTATCGCTGTCTTCTATTTACAGGCCAATCTCGCTTCCTACACTGTGGGTTCCTCGAATGAAGCAACTAGGTTCTAGTTAACCGTGGCAGTCCCAGAATTCTTAACTCTTTCATGCACATTGGAAAAGAGTTATGCATTGGGCTTTACTAATTTATGCTGCTAATTATGTAGCATAAATTAGTATGGCCCAATACACGGTGGATAAACATTACTTTTATTTTAGATAAAGAGCAACATGTATTTCCCATAGAAAAACTGGTAGTTACTGCTTACCTGCTTACTTATTTACTATTTCATTCATATTTGTTGTACTTGGAAACATGCCCAGAGACTCTGTTGCAGAGCTACAGTTTTTTTTTTTTTGTTGTTTCTTTGTTTGTTTTTTGTTTTTTTTAATGTTGAGACAGACTCTCAGTAAATCATTCAGGCTAATTTCAAATTTCTAATCCTCGTGCCCCAGGCTCCCACATAGCTCAGCTGTAGTGCTCTGCTTCTGGGAAAGCCTATTTATTTGTGGATAAGAGTAGCAATACTGCATAGGAACGATGAAATAATTGTTTCTAAATGTGAGCTAAGTTTTGTCTTTATTTTGTTTTTATAGCACTATAAGAGTTTCAGAGAAAAACATCCTAAGGTCTTGAGACATGCTTTAGAGGAGAAAAAAAAAAAGATAAGACTATAATAAAATATTGGAGCAAATAGGGATAGATACTCGCCTATATCCAAGAAAGTCCTACAAGCACAAAGTTTGACATAAGCACTTGCATTTGATCACAGAGACAATGACTAAGGCTTCAGAGACATATGGCCAAAAGACAGTATTCTGATTCTCAATAACAGAAATGTTCCCCTATTGTATCTATTTTTTAAAGCAGTATGTAAATGTAAACTTCCAAGAACCATAGATGGCCCAGGACTTAGGAAATTCTACTAAGCCCACATAAATGTTGTCCATGAAACAGAGAAAATCAATAAATCTTAAAATTGTTATGGGTCACTCAGAATAAGAGCCAGATCAGCCAGATTGTAATTTGGAAAGCCATTTATTACTGAGCTCAGGGCCCCCATCAGCTCTCACGCAGGAGAGGACC
>NDGM010792906.1:0-19204 GCA_002564305.1 Octomys mimax
ATCTTGTGTTAATATTTTCCTTATATTATATCTGTTCCTCTAAGTAAAACCCTAACCAATACAATAGAGAAGAATGCAAGTACATGAAAACAGCTTTGCTGGGGAGAATGAAAGTAGGAGGGCAGGAGGTAGGGGGAGAGAGAGAAAGGGCATTTAGATTTTATGATTTCTTACAGACCCAATTAAAATGATGAGGTAAGGTAACAAGCAGTAACAATATATTTTAAATATGTATTGATTGTGTATTACTCTAGGAATGTCTGTATCACAATTTCTAGAATCACATGCATTATTCTTAGTCATGTTCTTCTCAACCTAACTTCAAACCTGCTTTCAGAATCTCTATTTGTACACAAATGCTACTCAATATAAACTTTAAATGATACTATTACTTTTACTTATCTCATAATCTATCATTCATTTCACATTCATATTATGTGAAAAATTTTAGAATATATTTTTTTCTTTTTATTTATATTCATTTAAAATCTAGAAGCAGGGCACCTAAACCACCTAAATGTTGATTTTCTAATTCAGTTTAAACTTCTATAATCTTTAAAAAAATTATTTGCTATCAACTATTACTTAAAAATTAATTTACCTTAAGACAAACATAAATTATTAAACTTTTACTAAACTTCAAGTAATGTGCCAATTACTTGGTTTAGCATTTAACTCTATAAATCCCATGACGGGGTTGTTTCTATTATTGTAGTTTTACAAATGGAGAATAAACTTGAAGCACAGACACACTGAATGTATAAATAGCTCAAGTAATTTAAATTGCAGAGCTGTCTGATGCTTATGTTCCATAGCCTTCCTGCTTGAAATCTTTCAGATCATCAATCTTTTTTTAAATGCATTTTAGTACAGGATCTACAGTGTCTACAGGGTATCACTATATAGATAGAACTTAGAGTGATTCTCCTGTTTTCAGCCTCCCAAGTGCTGGGATTATAGGCACGCACCACCATGCCCAGTCTCAACTGCCATCTCAGCGTGCCCCAGGGGCGGGGCTGGCATGGCATGCCGGGAATGGAACCCTGGCCACTGTGCTCTGTCTAAGCAGGTGCTTTAGTCCAATGAGCTATCTGGCCGGCCCTCAGGTTATTATCAATCTTATTAAATCGAACTTTTGACTGGTTGTTAAGGCACAATGTAGACTGCTACCATGTCATCAGTTTAACTCTCTTTTCATTGCCCCTGAAAATATACTATGTACAAGTAATAAATTCATCTCCTCAATACTCCAACTTAGTTTTATACTACTCTTTTCTTATGTCTTCCTCTCTCCAAAAAGGTTTGCCTTTTCTCTATACAGCAAAGCAAAGCTTTATCAATATTTAAACTTTCACCTTAAGTCTCATCTGTTTCAGAACACTTACACCCTATTATTTTTCTGCTATGAATTTCCATTAAGTAAAAGTATTTTGTTTTATATTCTGCTACAAAAGAATCACTTCAAATCAGTATACCACTGTCAACTGAGACAAAGATAATTAATGAAAATATTACTGTTACAGTTTAGATCATTCAGATGCTAGTTCCTGTATAAACACATCCCAAATAAATGGACTGACCTCTTTCAACAATAAAAGCAGCCAATGAATTGCTACACCTCAGATACTGTGACTGACTGGAAATTAGTTGGTTAAATGTTTCTTTAACAATCTGTGAGATCTTGGAATACTGCGTGTATCTCCCATCTAGAAAAAAAAAAATTAAAAAAGCAATATGACTTTGAAGAACACTATGATTTTTCCAGACACGTCTTATTATTATTAAAAACCCACAGTAAAATTAATGACTTATAGAGCTATGTAAGCAGATTTCTAAATTACATTATGAATGAGGGTTTAAGGCATTCAGTTTTAAAGTATTAAAAACACAAGCGATTGAACTTTTTTGATAATTTATGTAAAAAGGTTTATAAATATTAAACATTATTGCTAAAGTGCTACTAATTTACATTTATAGAATTTAGTCTGAGAAGATACTCAAAACTCATGAGACAAAAGACAATTCTCTGTTTTACAGACTGTCCCACAAATTGGAAGATGATCAACATCCCAATAAATAGCAGTAATTTCCACAATCATTGTGACAATCAAAATACATTTCCTTAGTACTCATCCCACTGAAAATCACTGGAAACTATTAAGCATTTAGACTCCTTTTACAGTTTCACTTTTCCCGTTAAAACCCCTTAACTATCAAAGAACATTTAAAAAGTCCTAAATAACTAGCATTGCCAGAGAATAATTTATATTATGGTTTGCAGGAGCTTTTGGACTGTCACTAAATCATGGGGGCCATATAGCTGGCTTGTTATAAGGTAGTGAGGTCTGGTTAACAAGAGGTGGGGTCACTGGAGGTAGAACATGGAAGGATACACCTCCTTCCCCAGCTCTCCTCTCCCTGCTTCCATGTCTCATGAAATAAGCAGCTTTCCTCTGCTATCCCCTCTGCCAAGATGTTCTGCCCCATGCCTGCTGAATGTGAACTAAACTGTAAGCCTCGGATTTGGTTATCAGGTATTATGTCTCAGAAAAGTGACTTAGATGGTTTATTAGCAAGAATGCACATCAAAAGTTCTCATAAAGCTGTTTCTTTCTTTTCTTTTTAATAAGGGAAGTGCTTGAGATTCATGAGGAGAGTTCTGGTGATCTAGCAATTTGAGTATATATCACTGTGTATTCCTAGGAAAAATCAATGTTTTGGAGAATGAGAAGTTGCACAATCCCTTAATACAGTATTTTTCAAGTTTGGCTATAAACCATTAATGGTTCTTGATGTTTCATGGCATGTGCTGGTAGTCTATAAATGGTTCAGTTAATTTAATATTTTTCAGAAGAAAAAAAGGAAACCATTTTGCTCTTGTGTAGTACATGTATTTGAAATATATAATTATAATTTTATACAAATTCTTGTTTAATAATCATAGCTTTCTAAAAATCACATAAATGCTGAAAATATAAATATAGAATTAACTAACATTCTGATAATCAGATACAACTTATTTTAGCCCATTTACAAATTTATATTTATACAATTTTTTTTAAAATTTGTATATATGTATGTATATATGTATTTATTTGGTACAGGATCTCACTAAACAGCTCACACTCATAGTGATCCTCCTGTCTCAGTCTACCCTGCACTGGGATTATAGGTGTGTGCCACCATGCCTGTTTTTTCCCCCATAATTTTATTGAAAAATAAATAGCAACTACGCCTGGTTTTGGTGACTGGCTTGGTACCTGGGACCAGCACTGCATGCAGTACTAGGGACTGAACCTGGGTTTGCCAGGTAGGCACTTAGACCACTGAGTTATGTCCCCAGCCCTATATTTATATTAAACTTGCATTTTCTTATTTTTAGTGAAGACACACCCCAGTTAGAAGCAAAAGGCAAAGAAGACAGTCTATGAAACAAAAGCTCCCCTCTATTATTTGCTCAACAAAAAGTATCCAGACTTCTGTGAGCTCCAAATCCCTTAAATTTGAAGCTCCATTTTTACTTTAACCCATAAGCTTAAAGGATAAGCTTTATATTCTCTTATCTGACATCTTACCTTCACTGAAACCTTTTAAACTAGACTCAACTCTTGCACTTAAAACTTTTTTATTCTTCTCTTAGTGATTTTTTTTTAAAAAATTCTTTTGATACAGGGAGTTCTGACTTGTAGTGATCCTCCTGTCTCAGTCTCCCAAGCACTGGCATTACAGGAGTGCCCCACTGCACCCAGTTTTGGGACCGGCATGGTACACCCAGGAACCCGGAACTGGCACAGCATGTGGTACTGGGGATTGAACTCAGAACCCTGCACTTGCCAGGCAGGGGCTTAGACTGCTGAGCTATCTTCCTTGTCCAATGATTTGTTTTTGTAGGGTAACATCAATCTACATTATTTGCCAATCCTTGGAATTTAACCTTATCATTAGTCAGTAAAAATGTCCACAGAGGCTGAACTTCTGACATGCACCTCTTCCCATATTAAGAGATTACTGCTATTATATTGCTTCCCTTTGGTCCTTCAGTTCATTAATTCATGTGGCCATTAGGTTCAATGGTTATATCTACTAACGGATTCTGTGTTTTGAATGTGCTTATTTTTTTATGGTCTAGTCTATTAGGTCCATGCAAGCATAGAAATGTATGGGGCCTTTTTCTTGTCTTAAAGGCAACAGAAGATCATGGTTGAATAGGCACAAACTTCAAATCCTAACCTGCAGGCTTGGAAAATGAAAGGAAAGTTTATTATTTTTATTTTACAAATACCATAAACTTTTAAATTTGAAGTGTTTCTAAAACATTGTCAATAAATAATTTTTCTGCATTTCACAAAATTAATAGCTTGATAGGAAAAGGATATACTACCATATAATACTGAATGTGATGAAGCTGTAATAAAATATGAAAGTTACTATTTGGTGAGCATGTACCATGCAGCAGTCACTCATACAAGGAGTTTACATTTACAAGTACAAACTCATTTAATCCCTGCAATAACTCTACAAGGAATTTCCTGAAATGGTCACTTTACAAATGAGGCAAGCTACACAGGGAATCAATGGATCCTACATCATATAATCAGTAATGTAAACTGAAATTTTACCTTTCTTGGGCTTGAGTGGCTAATAACTACCATTAAAAGAACAAGAATATATTATCTGAAATGAAAATGCCCAATAACCATGGAACACCAGGAAAAAAGACCACAAAAGCAAAGAATTCTCTTAAAAGCAGTTGAAATTTATGAGAAGTCATGAAATTAAAAGCTTCTTACAAGAAGAAACCCCTTCCTTTAATCTTTCCTCTCCATCCTTTATTTCCCTTACTTTTGAGCAAAGCATAGGGGGAAACTTTCCTCTTTCTTACTGTGAAAAGTTTGAATAATAACGTATACATTTTCATACGTATACACATTTTAATTGTACCTTTAACTGGGTTAATTATCTAAGAATGAACATTTAAGGGACTTTCCTTACCATAATGCACTTTTGAAACATATGTTGGTTCAGGTGTAGCAACAGGTTCTGCAGGGATAGGAGGAGGACCTGTAAACAACAACAAACATTAGGAAACAGGAAACTTTATAATACCAAAAAGTTGGTATTTTACTATGATAACAATAGACCAAGAATGATTTTTTTGTTTGTATTTTTTCCAACTTTAGATCATCAAACACTCATGCTCAGTGTTGCTTTCTCATCATAGTCCTGGACTAAATGCCTAACACCCACAACTCCAAATAAGAGAGATTTATTTTAGCTCATGGGATATTTGAAGACTCTGTCTATAGTCAGCAGGCTCCCAAGCTGAAACAGGATGGTAGAAGAAAAGCAGATCTATTAATGGCAATCAGGAAGTAGAGAGTAAAGGGAGACACTGGGAATGCAAATACAGCCTCTAAAGTCACGCTACCAGTGATATACTTCCAACCAGAATCCATCTAATTATAGCATAGTTATCTACTGAGCTCAGCAATAAATAAATCTACTAATGAGCATAATGGCTCCATAATACAATCATCTTCAGATCACATGAGGCTCTTGAGGCACAATTTAGATGCATCCCACCATGCTCAGGCTCAACTGCCATCTCACTGTGCCCCTAGGGGCAGAGCCCCCAACCACCCTCACTCCTTCACCTGCTTACAGATGCTTTAATCCTCTGAGCTATTTGTGCGGCCCTAGGGACTTCCTTTCTGATGAAACTGTAAACTTTTCATGTAAGTTTTTGCTAGTCATTTTCACAATAGACCTGGTTATAAGTCTGCCAGCAATCTGCATGCCACAGCCTGGATACTGGACTTTGACATGTTCTCTGCCAGACTAATTAGACTTCCATGCTTAATCTTACTCTCCTACAAAACCTCAGATCATGGAAAAATGAAGAAACATTTTCTGCCAGCATGTAACACACATGGCTTAGAGTCCAACTGCCAAGGGAATCCTTGTTTGCAGCTGAAACTTCCTAAGACTGGCCTTCACTGTCTGCATTTCTGTCAGTGGTTGGTCTTTTGAGCTGAAACCCAAATCTTAAACCAAGCTCAGCTTCACAGCATCTTTCACAGCATCTAGTGACATCTCTAAACCATTTAAGCTCCTGTCATAAACCACTTCCACATATTTCTGAACTATGTTAATATTTTCCTTTCAAAATGTCACCTCATTTACAGGAAAACCAAAAAATGTAGTCTAGCATGAAATGAATAATGGCAAAAATTGATAGTGTATATATTAACATATTCTTAATACTAATTAATATTTAATAATAGCAGCCATTATCTGATTTTGTATTATTTACCAGACATTGCTTAAGGATTTCATGTGCCATAATACATAGTAGTTACTATCATATCCCCACTTTACAAGTGAAACATAGATATAGGGGACAAAGAACATGTCTGCCAGGGTAAATACTTTTAATTGCAGCCACTGGATTCTGGGTTTTATATTCCTAACATTATTTACAGCACTCTTAGTCATCATTTTTCCAAGTAACTGTTATTTACTGAAATTTAACACAGGTATGTTTTACAAAAACTGTCTAAAAGTTTAATTCTTAGTAAATGTAGAGGCTTATATGCTTAATAAGAATGTAATGAATGACAGAAAAAACACATTTCAAGATCTGAACTTGCTAATAATTGGACAAATTATCAGACAGTTCAGCAACACAATTTTATCTTTTGATATTAAAATATGCAAAACACTAACTTCTACTAACTACATCAACGGAGAAAGTAAAAGAAATTATTCAACTCTTATAACTTCTGTCTGCAGTTGCCAAGTGACTTCATTAACATAAATCTTTCAGATAATTCCTTTTGGAAAATGATACATTTTGCAATACTTTTAAATCAAGAATATTTACCTGATTGTTCTAAAATTCTTGGTTCAGGTTCATCCAGTTGTAAAAGCTCATCAAGAGCTAGCTTTGCTGCATTGGATCTAGACTCCTTTTTGTTTTGTCCCAGTCCAGTCTTATATTGAATACCATCCACCACAGCACAGAAAGCAAAATATGGTCCCATCACATTACCTTGAAAAAGAACTCAGAATGACTGCTACAATAATTCATAATATAGTTACAAAGGATATCTGTATAATGGACAACATTCGAGTACAAAAATTATGAAAAACAATTTAGTCTAGAACACCAGGCTTTCTGAGGGCCAGTAGGGGTTGAAATCAAAGCTGGAAGTTCTGAGAAAGCTGGAATTTGGACTGGTCCCAAATTCAGTGTGAGCTATAGAGTTAGATTTAGAATACTGCATAAGCCATACATGGGTGAAAATGAGTTTTTAATAAAATGCTTGGCCCTCAATCTACTGAACAACTAATAATAGGTAAAATGAAGGGACTTTGGGTATCATTTCTTTTCTTTAAAAGTCCAGGACAAATAAAGTTGAATTTATCCCATCTCTGGATCCCTCTAACACTTACAAACCCCAAAACATGACAGATTCCTTAAAAAAACAAAAAAACCATGTACCCATCAGGGCATCATGGTAAAAAACTATAATTCACTATAGGTTTGGTGAGTAGAGAAGAAATCCACAAAGAAAACTAAAATGTATACAATAAGGAAAATAAATTAAGAGAAAGAAATACAAATGGCAAATGAATATATGAAACAATGTTCCACAGTACTGGTCATTAGAGAAATGCAAATTAAAACAACACTGAGATTACATCTCACCCCAGAAAAAATGCGTATCACCAAGAAATTAAACAATAACATGTCAGGGGAGTTGTGGGGAAAAAAGAACCCTTCTCTGCTGTTGGTGGGAGTGTAGACTGGGTACAACTCCTATGGAAATCAGTGTGAAGATTCCTCAAAAAGATAGGATTAGAGGTCTCACTGGACCCAGCTATTCCCCTTCTGGGTATTTTCCCAGAAGAATTAAAAACGTCACACCACAGCAAAATTTGTGCACCCATGTTTATAGTAGTACAATTTGTAATAGATATGGAAAACAATACCATTGCCCATCCACCAAAGAATGGATATAAAAGATGTGATATTTTTATACAATGGAGTATTACTAATCTATAAAACAAGATAAGCTTGAGACTTTTACAGGTAAATAGATGCAACTATAGGCTATACTCATAAGTGAAATAAATCAGACCCACATGTGTAAATACCATATTGCCTCCCTAGTGTAAGAACCTCAAAGAATAAATAAAATCTGAAAGGTACAATGGATATAGTGAAAGGGAAAGAAATTGCTCAAAAGGAATGAATAATATAGATGAGGAAAAAGAAGAAAAAGGGAAAAAAGGGGAAAATCATGTATATATTTATATACAGGATGCTAGGATGATTGTACTATTAATTTCTATTGGTGTTTTGAAGGTAGCAGTTAATTCTTAAAACGTTTACTCTGACCAATTTTACACACTTATGTCTGGTAATCTGAGCAACTACACTGAAGACAATAATGTGCAATATAACAAACATTGTTGAATACCTATCATCTCATTTTTTTGAAATTGTGTATCTTTTCTAGTATCTTATTTTTCTATACTCTTTAAAATAAAAATAAACTGAAAATGCATTATTCTAAAATTACTTTCACTGTTTTGATAATAAAAATCAAGTGGAGTAATTAAGTTAATAGGTTATATATTTTTCTGATTCAAGTTTTTCTTGCTGGAATAATGGACTTTTAATAGCCTAAATCTCTAATACTTTTGTTATGGATCACTAAATCCAGAGTCATCACACATCAATTCTACCATCTCATGTCCTCACATACCTAATTATTTTTTTAAAAGACACATAGAAAAGTTTTATCAGAAATTCCTGTCTAGGTCTGGGTAAACTGCTTTTCTCCCATCATCAAAAACTTCAGGGGCTGGCAAGATAACTCAGTCAACTAAGCACTCGCTTTGGCAAGTGCAGGAGCCAGGGTTCTATCTTCAGTCTGCATGCCACACAGCCCCTGTTCCCTGGGCATGCTGAGCCAGCGACTGAGTCTAGGTGTGCTGCCATGCACCTGTAATGCCAGTGCTGGGGAGGCTGAGGGATCACCATCAGCCCAAGCTGCATAGTGAGACCCTGTACCAAATACATAAATGAAAAAAACCCTTCAGTTTCCTAGATTCCTTCATGATTTACTAAGCCAGAGGGCATTTTGTATATTTGGCAAATAACCTAGCTGATTCCTATGTAGAATATAGTACAAATACCTGTTAAGTACTGGCTTCCATTTTTAAGCAGGGTTCTCAAACTTTAATGGTTCTAAATCACATGTACAACTTGTTTGTAATATTGATATCTGGGTCTAGAGAATCATGCTTTGAATATAAAATAAATGCCATAATCAATCAGTGGGTGATGTTTCTGAGTAGTATTTCCTCAAAACAGTAAAAATTTTCCTTTATGAATTTTTTTCTTTCTTATAGTTGACCAATAGTCTACATTTCCCAGGGGCAGTCTGAGAATAATACAGAAAGATTAACAAATTCCATAGAGATTAGGCTCACATTTTATATTAAAAAGAGGCCACTTTTTACTTTAATACCCTGGTTTTTTTGTCAACCGTTAAATTTACTAATATTTCATTCAAAGCAACAGTCTGAAAGTTGGTATCACTGTGATTCTAAGATCAATAGCTCTAAATTTTCCTTCAAAGACATTAGTTTTGAGATCCATATTGGCAAAAGTTACTACTGAGAAAAGGAAAAAATCAAACGATTTGTAGATATATATAAATGCAGAGTTTTAAAGGCTTTTTAACTCATAGCTTTAAACTGTGAGTGTCCCTTAAAAACAGTTGTTCTGGGCCAGCCAGATAGCTCAGCAGGCTAAAGTGCCTGCTTAGGCAGAGTGCAGTGGTGGGGGGTGATCCCTGGCATGCTGTGCCAGCCCTGCCCCCAGGATATACTGAAACAAGAGACTGAGACTGGGCATGGTAGTGCGTGCCTATAATCTAGCACTTGGGAGGCTAAAAATAGGAGGATCACTACAAGTCCGATCTGTGTAGTGAGACCCTGTAGACCATGTACTAAATACAATGATAATAATAATAATAATAATAATAAAAAAAAATAAAAAATTTGTTCTTTTACTACATTTCCCTAAAGTTCTTCCTAATTACTGGCCAAAACATGCAGAGATTAGAAGCTGCTTCTTATATTTTACACATGTATATTCCTGTAGACTTCCACAGGTACATGAAAAGGGTTGCAAAGCTTAAATGAAAATAGTAGAAACTATAACAGACAAGTTATACTACAAACGGTATTACCTATGTAAGTACTCTTTTCACATCAAATCCTTGCATTTCAAGGGCCACATTTACCCATGTTTTTCCTTAGGCATCATAATCATAGAATTCTCTTAAGATCATCATAGTCCAAGTATTTAACATCACTGGAAAAGCATGTTTTACATGCAAGAAGTATCAAAGAGAATAGCCAAAATAATCCAGGAGAATTTCTTCAGTTTGGCTATCCACACACAAAAATTAGAATTTAACAACTATAAAAATTTTTATACTGTATTTCTTTCCAAAAGTTCAACAGGCCTAAAGCCAAAATATAAAAGTTCAAGTATATTTGTCAAGTTAGTATTTATCTAACGCTATTGTTTCATGCAATAACCAAAGGTAATACCACTGAAACGTTCTGATTCTAATGGAAAAATATTTTCTAGTACTTATCACACCCATACACAATTTTGTACTTGCCTGTTGTGACAGTTTCCTTAAGGTCAAGCTGAACCCGCTGCATTTGTGCAAACTGGTGCAAGGCGGACACAGGATTTATCTCTCCACGTTTGTATTTCATTATAAATTCCTTAGGTATTTTTTTTGGAGGAAGGACAGGATTTGAAATAGATGAAAGACTCTTGGAAAGCAATGGTTCTGGAAAATTACCTAAAAAAATGTTTACATTGTCAATTTGGCTTAAAAAACCCAAATGTGTTCAAAAGCACTCAATTCTTGAAAATAGAGGTCAAATTTAGTCATTTTTAAAATAAGTTTCTATTGAATAATTTTGGCACACACGACAAGCACAAGCTATTATTGTACACATCTTTCATTATACTGTTATTTTCCAAAAATGCAATGTATCAGTACATCATTAGAGATATCAAAGTATCATGGAATTTTAGCAATATCAAAGCCTTTATAGATGATATCACTAAGGCTTAGAACAGAGAAAAACAGTGTTGGCATTAAAATCTGGTTTACAATTCCCACCACTATTTTATACTGCCATCATACTCAGGCACTACAAATTTATGACTAGTATACTTCAAGTTCAATTGAATTTTTAAAGTATGTGTGTTTCTACTTTGTGCTTAACACTAAGCTACATGGTGTGTGGAATACAAATTCATCTAACTTCAATCCTTTCTCTGGGCCTCATATCAAAAAAGAAACAACACACTTGAAGCCTTCAACAGTGAAGGTAGTAATGAATTATGTGAGCAGCAGGTGTAGGAGTTCTACAGGCTTGCTACAGTACGGCAAGTCAGATATCTTCTCTAGCTGCGAAGTAGCTGCAGGGAAATGTACATCTAGCACACATTTAAACCTGGGGCTCAAAAGAACATACTGGCCATTCCAGCATCTTAAAGCAATGAGGCACTACTACAAATGAAAAGCATACCTGTCACTTGTGTGACCTTGGATGCCATATTTAGCAGGTTGCCACTTTCAGAGGAACATTTTGCAGGTAGAGTTACCGTCTGGACTGTTGGCTGAATGGGCAAGTTCTTTTTCAACATCTGAGCGAAGCTGGGGACCCTGGATCTCTGAAACCAGTCACTGCAGCCAGTTTTCTCACCTACAAATCATGATAAAATTGGTGGAAAGTGAAAACAAAATACTAAAAATACTCTGGAAAAATAAAACAAGCTGAAACCTGGATTTTCTATTAATAGCTTTTACACACACACACACGGCCAAGTCCGTCTAATTGATTTTATGATTTCTTTGTGAGTTTTAACAGAAACTGAATTCTTCTCTCCCGAGTCGTTTCCCTAATTCTACTATAAAGAGGGCAAGAAAGGGCAGCATTCTAAGGAAACCCTTACATCTACTCAGGGATCATGAGAGAAATTAGCAGGGTGAAGAAAAAACCAAACGGCAGAAGTTGGCCTCCCAAATTCTGGCCCAGCTTCCACTCACTGAGGCTGTACTTCTCATCTTCTTCTGGGGTGGACCCTGCCTGCAGGCGGGTGTTGGTCAGGGGCAGGCCTAGCCTCAGGCTACGCGTTCTCCGGCTGCCACCCGCTGCCGCCATTACTCAGTCAAGCGTCAACCTCTCCTCCTCAGGCTGGAACACGCGGGCCAGATGCGTCTTTTAAAAGCAGCCCTGAGAGGCCCACCCCCGGCGCTCTCTTTATCCAATCACCAACGGTCTTCGTGGCCCGCGCTCCGCCCAGCCCCGCACGTGCGCCTGCGCCAGCGCCTGCGCTGTAGCTCTCTGCGCGGTGGCCTTCTGCGCAGTTCCTCACACAGGCGAGCCTACGCTCGGTAAATATTTGAGGCCTTCGTGACTTCGTGAAGGCTAAGGGCACAGCTCTGGCGGATGTATACTTCTGCTAAAACCGAAGCTGGTTGTGGATCCACCAAATGCCTGTAATCTTAGCAGTCAGGCGGCTGAGGCAGGAGGATCCTTGAGAGTTTGAGACCAGCCTGGGATATGAAGTGAGTTCAAGGCCAGCTGGAACTGCATAGCGGGACCTTATCTCAAAAAGAAGAGAGAGGGGAAAAAAAAACAACAAAGAATCGTCTCGGCTTCTTGGCCATGCCTCCAACTATGTCACAGAGCAGAGTGGATGTTTGTCTGCCACTTGTTTTTCTGTATGACACTGTTAGCCAGGTGCTTGGAGTTGGAATTTCAAGCACATCCTTTACTTTATCCCCAAAGAGAGCCCGAGGAAGTGCCGATGGCAAGGCCTGTCCTTAGTAACCTTCCTGTGAAAACACTATGGATTCTCAGAAGCTTGGCTGCAGGGGCCAAAGGGCTCCTTCAGGAACATGAAGTTGGCCGCTGAAGACAAATGACTATATCTGAGTAACAAATCGAATGTGGCTATTTTTAATTCTTTGAGGTCATAAAAGTTAAAAATGTACCTAAATAAAAAGGTTATGTGAAATATTGTTTAAAATATTTTTAATAATCTTGTTTTGAGATTTTGTACCATTGTTTTTATTTTTTGAAATAAAAATAACTGATGTCAAAATAAAAATAAATAAAAATAAAAAATATATTTTTAATAGTAAATCACTGACCAACTTTTACCATGTAACCAGGGAAGAATTCAAAGAATCCAGTGACATTGTTATACCAAAGTTTCAGTGACAATCTAGTCTATTTTCAAAAAAGAAAGAAAAGCACAAAAATTGATGGCTCATTGTAACATGAGGTAAATTCATCCATAAATACATGGTAAAATTAAAAAAAAGACCCACCCCTCTCATTAAGAAATGTATTTTTAATGTGTATTTTTCTTTAATGATTATCAAGACCTGTTGTGTTGTTTTGATCAAGTGCCCATTAGTAATTGTAATGTTAAATCAATCTAGATTTATTCTTAGCATTTGGAGACTTTTATTACAGGAAAGTAAAACATTTAAATGTTGCCAAAATGTATAAAGACATAGTAAAACTTCACTACAAAATGTAAGTTCATTAGGAGCAAATCTGAAGGGACAGAAAAAATACAACTAACTACAGGCTTAAAGAGTTAAAGGAATGAGGAAAAACTGTTGTTTCATTCTCAGTTGTAGCATTTATCTTTGGTGTCTCTTGAAGCAGTTATTGTATTCTAATGATAATTTTACATTTCTCTCATTCCTTCTACAATTATTACTTGGAATTCTGTAAGAAATATTTGTTCCTTCCTATATAATTATTCAATCATTTATTTGAAAATGGATTCATAGAAATTTATTTTATTGCACATAATCCAACACATCATTTATTTTACTTTTTGAATTATCCAATGTTCATCATTGAGAGGACTTTCAGTAATGGAAGGCTGCTGCAATGTCTTTTTGAAATGTTTTTTTAGAATTTCTTTCTGATTCTATAGGACACTATAAGACACTTGCATTGTCCTCTTCTAGACCTAAAATTGGCCAGGAAGCTCTGTTACCTTAACTGAGGAACAGGGTTTAAAGACTAAAATCTGAGCAGTGGGTGTTTTTATTACTTGTGTCCTTGTACAGGGGACAGCTATAAAAATGTATTTGTATATATTAACTCCACTGATTAATCTCTATTTCTGTATTTATTTATATAAGTGAATTTGTACTTATCCTTTTAATTGTAATCCAGTATCTCAGCATCTATTTAGCTTTCCTTCTTGCTTGCATTTTTTTCTTTGACAATGAGAAATCTGGCAATATCTAAAAATTTATTTGTTAGAGTATGTAGTGTTTGCAGCTTTGTTAATATGCATTAAGAAAAAGATTTACTGGTGCTTTTTTCTTTTATTTTCACCTTCTGTGATAATACACATAACATCTAGTTAAAATACTCTCTTCCAAAGTCACTTCAGTTATTTACAGTTCTGTGGGCTTTGAAAACTGCATAGAACCATGTATTTAACACTACAATACCATACAGGATAGCTTTACCACCCTAAAATTTGTCTTCATTGGCCCTTTTGTAGTTAATGTATTTCCTGACTTCTGGTAACCATTAATCTCTTTTTTCTGCTCCTATTGTTTTTCTTTTTCCATAATTTCATAAAAGTGGAATTACTTTGGCCAGGGAGATAGATCAGCAGCCTAAATCCCTGCCTGGCAAACGCAAGGTCCTAAGTTCGATCCCTAGTGCCCACCCCCCCCCAAAAAAGTAAATAAGTGAAATTACTCAACAATAGTTTTGATGTAGACTCTTTCACTTAGTTAAATGCATGTAAGATTCATCTATGTCGTTGAGTATATGAATGGCATATTCATCGCCAAATATTCTATGCTACCACTATCTGTATGTTTAATTATTGGAGGATCTCTTGTTTCCAGTTTTTCACAATTAGGAATTTGTCTAAATTAAGCATTTGGGTACACAGATTTTTCATTCATTTGGTTAAGTGATTAGGAGTGGGATTTCTGGGTTACACTGTAAAATATATTTAACTTTATAAGAAACTGACAAACTTTTTTGCATTCCCATAAAAATGAAGACTTCTTACTGCTATGCATAATCACCAGTATTTGGTATTGTTAATTTTTAATTTTTTTAATTAACAAAGAATTTATTTATATTTTAAGTACAGGGTCTACAGGGTCTCACTACATAGGTAAGACTTGTAGTGATCCTTGCTGTTTTTCAGCCTCCCAAGCACTAGGATTACAGGCACGCGCTAACATGCCCAGTCTCAATAGCCGGGCAGGACCAGCAGGGCAGGCTGGGGATTGAACCCTGGACTTCTGAGTCTTTCTAAGAAGGCACTTTGATCTGCTGAGCTATCTGGATAGCCCCAGTATTAATTTTAAAATTTATTTTAGTCATTATAATGAACAGTTAATTGTGGTTTTAGTATACAAATTTCTCTACTAAATGATGATAACCATCATTTCACATATCTATATCTTCACCATCCAAAATCTTAACATAGTGTTATTTTAAGGCTCTTTTTAATTAGCTGTTCATTTAATGTTGAGCTTCAAGAATACTTTTATATTCTCTGCACAGATTTTTCAACATGTTGTTTCAGTCTGTCGCTTGAATATTAAAGTTTCTTTGTAGAATAGAAATTTTAAAGTTTGATGAAGTTAGTTTATTTTTTTTAAATGAAGCTTTGGCTAAATTAACTAAAAGCTCATCATCAAACACAGTTGACACATTTTCCACATTAGATGTATGATCCACTTTCCATTTTGAAATAATTTTTGTATAAGACATGAGGCGTGTGTTGTGTGTGTGTGTGTGTTGAATGTGCCTATGTATGTATATTTTATTGCTATTTTACTTTTGTGAAAAATCATTGAACAGTTTGTAAGTGTAAGCTATACATTAATACAGTTAGAACTTCCAATATGATGTCACATAGGAGGTAATGAGGCAAAACATCCTTAATTTGTCTCAGACAAGAAGGAAAGCATTCAATCTTTCACTATTAGTACTATTATTGTTGTTGTTGTTATTGTTGTCAGGTACTCTTCTCTCATTACTGGGACAAACACCTGACATTCCAAATGAAGGAAGGAAAGGTTTATTTGGCTCACAGTTACTGGAGGTTTCAGTCCATACTCCACTGGTTCCAAGGCAAAGCAACACATGCAGAGATCAGCCTTTCATGGAGCCAGCAAGGAGCAGATGATCAAAATCGAGGAGTAGTGGCAACATGGCTGCATTCAGGCTATCTGCCCCAGGCTGGGTGTAGCACTCACACAGATAATCCCAGAAGCACTCACACCCATAATCCCAATGGATTATTAGTTAATCAAAAAATGTGGAAGTCCACCCCATGAATACGTGAGGCTTTGTGGGGACAACTAGATACAAACGATAACAATTTGATACCTGAGATCAAACTTGCAACTTTGAAGTTGCTGAGCTGTCTCCCCTACCCAACTATTAAGTATTACGATATTTAGAAACCCTAAATTTCTCACAGATATCCTATATTAGGTCAAGGAAGTTCTTTTCTGTTTCTACTTGTAAAGATTTTTGATTATGATGTTCATGAAAGTAACATTTTTAATTACTGTAAAAGATAATGTAACTATAAAGTAGGACATATTCTATAGCTTTTACTTAATATGATCTTCCTAGTTGAACCTTTTTTGACATTTCTCCTATCTTGATAATGGAGCCAGGTTTCTGGTGATATTTTTGTTCACAAGTGGTCATGCCCTCCTTAGAGATACAGTGCTGGGGCTATCCTATCCTTCTGTTCCTCCTGCAGGGATGGAATATTTTTCCTTTTTTATTCCAACTACAGGTTTCTACCAGTCGCTACCACCAACAATGCATTGGCCCTTCCCTCCATATATTAAAGCTTTTATTCCTTAGAGGATAGCAGTGTGATCTAAAACTGTTAATGTTTAAATTAAAAATATGGTAACAGCCAAACTGCCATTAATCCTCAAAATATTTATAGTACTTATTTATATTTATTAAAATGTATTTTACTGTTCTTGCCACTTTTTGTAGTTTTGGAAGTTCTTTGTGTGTGGCTTTAGTTGAGCTGTGCTGGCTGCCTTGATGTTTTGAATGGATTCAAACCTTTACCCTTCCTCTCATTTGGCTTTGGGGAGGCTTTGCCAGTTCCATGGTGCCAGATGCAGTGAGTAATAAAGATGCGGACACACTGTCGTGTTTCTGTGAGCCTGTCTTTCATGGGGTAGCATGCCGCTGCAACATTCACTGTTTTTCATCACCCCTTGTAAAGATGATGAGGAAGGACAACTTCCAGAACTGCTTCAGAAAATGGCAAACATGATGGGATGTTTGAAGTGAGGGGCAATATTTTGATGGGGATTAACAGCAGTGTGTCTTTTATTATAAATGTTGACATTTTGAAAATTTAAACATTCACCACATATTTTTACCATGCCTCATAGTTTAACTTTTATTAACATATATATATATTTTTTAGTACTGGGGATCAAACTCAGGACCTTGCACTTGCCAGGCAGGCACCTATGCTGCTGAGCTACCTCCCCAACCTCTTATTTATGTCATAGGAGACACTCGCTTACCAATAATATAGCAAGTATTATAATTCAGTTCTTAAGTTAAGCCAAAACATATTCATCCAAACAGACACCAGCTGATATCTGCAAACCCAAATGAATAGGTGGTAGGCTCTAACTCTAATTTTAGTAAACTATTTCTCTGGTAGAAAAACCATACCTGACTAGACAGCAGAGCACTAGAGAGCAGAATTGGACAGAAAGAATACAAGGCATCATTGAAAAATAACAGTAAAAGTTTAAATTTTAAAAATGTAACTTAAAGGCATTGCCATGAATCCCCCTTGCATTGAACACATTTGTTCCACTCTTCTTGCCACTCTCTGAAGCAGCTATGGAAGTTCTTTGTGTTGTCTGTAGTTGCAGTGTTATGGCTACCTTGATGACTTGGACTGATTCAAAAATGTCTATCTTTCATGGTCATTTTGACTTTGGGGAAGAGGCAGAAGTCACAGCATGCCAGAACAGGTGAACAAGGTAAATGGGGGCACTCCAGAGTGTTATACAAAGTTGTGTGTCATGTGGTACTTAGCAGCACTCACCACATTTTGATTATACCTTGTAGAGACAAAAGAGGATTTCCAGAACTGCTTCAGAAAGTGGCAAGAGTAATGGGATGTATTTGAAGCAAGGATGAGTATTTTGAGGTGAATTTGTAGCAATGTATTTTTTAGTGCAGTAAGTTAAAAAATTTTATTGGAAGATGTTTGTGGTATATAATTACAGTCCTCATAGGTGTTGGTACATTTTTTTATTTATCCCCTTTCCCTTCCTTCTTTCTCCCTTCCTCCATCTCCTGGTCATCCTTTTCCTTCTGCAAAAGTTAATTTTTAAAAACTTAAGCATTGTCTGTATATTGTTTTATTTAATTTTTTAAAATATATGTTGTACAGGGTCTCACTATGCAGCCTGGACTCATAGTGGCCCTCTTGTTTTCAGCCTCCCCAGTGCTGGGATAAAAGGCATGTGCTACCATGCCAGGGCTCAGTGCCCAGCTCCAGGGTGCCCAGGGGTGCTGCTGGCATGGCACGTGGTGCAGGAGATGGAACTCTGGTTCCCCACACTTGTGTAAGCAGGTGCTTAGTCTGTTGAGCTATCTCACCGGCCCCTGCATTCTCTGTATATTTTGATCACACTTAATATTTCATTTGGTGGGTGACATGATGATCTGACCTGACATGATGACCTGACCTAACCTGTATTTATTCTTGGAGTCCAAACGTCGTTGTCATCTCCTAACATCACTGCTGAAATGTAGACAACTAGAGGTACATCTAACAATCTGGGTGCACCTGGAATTACTACTTCAATACTTTCATTTTGGTGGTTGGTAACAGCACAAAACGTGCTTTCCAATATTGGGTATTTTTGAGAGACTTCTCTTAAGGGTTTGCAGCATACCACCAAGGAAGCTTTGTGAACTGGAGTGGAAAGCCTTTTCTAGTCTTGAGTTCCTAAACTCTGACCTAAACAAGTAAACCAGATGAAACACACACACACACACACACACACACACA
>NDGM010793047.1:0-14663 GCA_002564305.1 Octomys mimax
TCCTGAGAAAGCAGCGCTCTTGGCCTGCAGTGATCACGCTGAGAAAGTCACAATGGTCACGTCCTGTCAGAGAGGAGAGACAGTGAGATCACACTCTTAGCGGTCCTCCAAGGAAACAGCATCCAATGCACTCATCGGTGTATACATATCTGCAATATCTTATCCTTTCAAAGGGAAATTAAGGTAATATAAACCTAAGCAAAAGTCAAAACAGCACAATATAAAAACATGTAGAAATAATATAACATGTGGAAAGGTGGGTACTGGGGAAATTTGAAAGCCTGTTGTATTGTGGCATTCTATACATTTACTAGGGGTAGATCAGTAGTTTCACAGTGAATTTCCTAGCAACCAGCAGAAAGAAAAAAGAAACCTGGTCAGGAAAAGAATTTAAAGACCTTGTGGGATGGAACAAACGTGTGAGTGAGTTTTAAGGGCTCAGAATGGCCTCCACTTAGTAGCCTCAAGGGGACAGTGCTGTGTGGGCCAGGAACACAGCTCCTGGGGGCCAACCAGAGGCATGTTATTCCAGGAGATTCTCCAGGCGACCTTGGTCATTCTTCTCAGCAAAGGAGCTCTACAGGCTCCAGATCTGTGAAACTCCCTTGATACCATTCCTTCTCACCACCTCCCATATCCAGCCCATCTGGATTTTCACTTTTCAGTACTTTCTTGACTCCACCTACACCCTTCCACCCGCTGTCCCTGCCTGTGTCCAGATGGCTGTCTTCCATACTATACCACACAATGGCTTCTCAAGGGAAAGCCACCGTGAAACAAGCCCCTCAATCACTCCCCAAAGCCAGCACCAGTGCCCCACGCCTACTCTCTTCCCGTTCAAATTCCTGTCAAGTTTCCATTAAGGAAACAAAGGGATTTTCCCAGAGCTGGTGTTGTCCAGCTTCTGGGAAACACACATACACACACACACACACACACACACACACACACACACCACATGCAGTGTTCCAATCCTACAGCCCTTCATCTTCCTTCAGGCTTCAGGGTCTTAGCACAAGCTTCTTGTTTCTCCCAAAACCTACCCGTTATTCCCAGCCTCAGAGTTAATTCTTTTGGTTTCTGTTCATCTTCCCAAAAAGGAATCTTCCTGAAAACCCATTTTCATTCCCATCAGTCACCCTACTTCTCCTGAAGCTGTTGTTGTAGCCTAGCACAGTGTCCATGGGACACTCAAAGAGAAGGGTAGGTGGCAAATGCCACTGTTGCGCTTCTGAAAGCTGTTCTGTCGGGGAAACACACACCACCCACCCACCCCCCCACACACACACATACACCCCACGTGCAGTGCTCCAATTCCACTGTCAAGTCCCCCACCCCTCAGCAGCTGTAGGGAGCATGTTCTCAGATCCTAGAAGAGCAAATGAAGACCACCTTTACTCCTGAGCTGGAGGGTGTACACAATAAGGAGCTCCTAGGTGGAGGGCCATGCTGGGAGTGCTAAGCAGGGCCCAGACAACTGAGACATTCACAGTAAAAAATATAGAAAAAAAAATATAGAGTCCCCAGAATCCAGGGAGCTGAGCACTGTGCACTCTGGTGGGGAAAAGGCTTGTCAGCGCCTGGGAGCCTCCTGATCTCTGTCTCCATCCCCATCCCACTTCCCACCTGTGCACTCTGTGGGCAGATTTGCTTTACAGCAGCCACTGGCCCGACAGGTCCAGCTCCAGGTCCTGTGAACTTTACATGCAGCTTGGCAGGTCCAATTTACATGCAGCTTGGCATGAAATAAGACAGCAGGATCAGTTGTCAGTCAAGTGTCTGGGATGTAGTGCTGTAGAAATGCCCAAGGGAAGCTCACAGGGATAGGCAAATCTACAGCCTATGTCAAGAAGAAGCTTAAAAACAGGCTCAGTCCCCATCCTGTGTCAAGAAGAGGCTTAAAAAACAGGCGCAGCCCCCAGTCCTTCTTTCAGTGTCCGCTAGGTGCAACACGCTCTAAGAAGAATCAAGCTTGGGAAAGCCAGGTGTGGCAGAAACAGAACTACCTGGTGAAGAGGGCAACTTGGCAACAGGCCACAGAGCCGTAACATTATGCAGCTCTTTCTTCTGGCCATTTTACTGATGCAAATGTCTCCTGAAGAAAAACCTTTATATGTACATACTTACTGTAGGCTGTTTATCACAGCTTGGTCCTTAACTCCAAAACTTCTAAACAGTGTACACAACTAAGACGTGGCAGGTATAGATAGGAAATAAATATTATGTAGCCATGAAAGTGAATATTGTAATGGATATATCTCTTAAGCAGTCAAGATGTATTTTAAGAGGGACAGTTTTAGCAGACTGTAAATCTACATGCATATTATACATGTTGGAAAGTATACTCTTCCCAGAAAAATCAGACCAAGGGTGGAGCAGTGTTCTCTCTCTCCCATCGTTATTGCTGGGTTTCATTTTTTATTTTTATTATGGAGCATTTGAAGTCACTTGAAAGTAGAGAGAATATAGCCAGAGTCGCACACTCCTTCCCCACATCTCACACTTGTAAGCATTTGCCCCTGTACTGATAACGAGTTGTCCAAGGACGCCCGGGGAAGAGTCTGGGGACATGACCAGCAAGGACAGTAATTGTGAGGAGCCCCCAGGCGGTGGTGGCAGGCAGGACAGGGGGTATGCAGGCCTGGGGTCAGAAGGATCCTCAAGGAGGGGTCTCCACAGTGTGACGGCTGTGTCCATCTTCCCAGCGGCCCCCGACCTGGTGCTCAACGCGGAGCTGGTGAAGGAGACCACCTACCTGGAGGAGCGGCCGATGTCCATGCTGCTGTGTGCCCGGGAGGAGAACTGCCTCTCGGCTTCCGCTGCACTTGTGCAGAGCGATGAGGAGCTGGTCCGCCACTACCGCCGCCTGCTGCGCTTCTCCTCCCAGATCCACAACAACGGCCAGTCCGACTTCCGCCCCAAGAACGGCCGCCACGCGTGGATCTGGCACGACTGTCACAGGTAGGGCCACTCCCATTGCCACCCAGCCATTCCAACCTGTCATCCTGCATGTGCCAGGGGGACAGGCTACTGGGCCACACTCACCTTGCTTGTCCACATCTAGCTCCCGGGCTACCTCCCTTCCAAGTTTCCTCCGGCCCTCTAGCGCTCCTAGTTAGGCTGCTCTCCTAGCACCCAGCCCTGCCAGTGACCTTCAGTAAATGGTCCTGATATAGAGGACATACAACTCCCTGCCTGCTCGATGTCTGATGTGAGCTCACATTCTCTAAACTCGAAGAATGAATTCTAGGAAAAACAATATATTTATTGGGGAAAGAAAACTTCTCTCTGAGACAGACAGAAGGGATCCCGAGTAGGTTACCAAGGACACCACTTTTCAAGGGAATTTTATAGAGCAAAACCAGGAGGTGAGGTGGGCCTAATGTGGGAAAAACTATAACCAATTAATAACTGAAAGAAAAGGGGAAATGGGCATTGGTTTTTATGGCATTTTTGTGTGTATTCTATGGGCTGTGTGGGCAACCTAATGGGAGAGAAATCTTGAGGAGCAGGGCTGTATTGAAGAGAAGTGAGCATTGGCATCTGTCTGTTGGAAATTGCCTGTGTATGATTTTGTAAAAACAAAAACAAAAAACGGAGAATTTAGGCAGAAAACGCAGTAAGACCTTTTCCCCCAAACAAACAGAAGTGTGTCCTTTTTCTGGGGATGGAGAAAAGGCAGGTGCATTGGGTAGGAAGATCTCAATGAACATCAGTGGCTAAAGGTGGCTGGCAATCTTGCATCTTAGTGGGCAGAATTTTCCGAAGTGGCCCTGAAAAATTCCTCCTTCTCTTTTTTGTCTCCTTTCCCATGTTTATGGATGATGGCCTCAACCTCGGGTGCCGAGCCGAGTTCCCCGGGAGAGAGAGAGATCTGTAGGAGACTCACAGTAGCACTGATCCAGTGGGGAAGCCCAAAGTGGGCATGAGGTCGGACAGACTTTGGTGAACCAGTGAGATTACAGAGTAATTGCTTAGGGAATGTTGATGAAATGGGGATCAAATGGGGCAGAAGTCCTGTGGCCAGCATAAATGGACCTTTTCCTGAAGGGAATGGGTCAGTGGCTCTTCTCGACCCGCCAACCAAGGTGATTGATATCTGGTTAGAATATCAACCACTACTGTTGGTCCCTATAGCAAGTATGTGTTGTCATCATTTTGTACTTTGTCTTGAGAGCTGACCTTTAAGGACCGTGCCCCATCCACAGCTGCCATGTGTTCTCATCTTCCCCACAGACCCTGGAGGGCTGTCCCTGTCTGCCTATAATATTTCTACCTAACTTAGCTGTCTGTAATATTCCCATTACCTCTGCTGAATCATCACCAGAAACCTATCTTTAGCTTCTTTTTCATGTCACAACTTACAGTCACATTCAGAAGTTTCAGGACAGAATTGCTCAACTTGTTTCAAAAGAAAAGACTACAAAAGCATTTAAGGGTCCTGATTTTCCCTTACAATGATTATCTGAATGTGCTGAAAGCCCTAATGAGCCAAAGAATTTCTGACCTTCACACAAAAGCCCATGCACCTCCTTCAGGGCATGAGCCGGAGTTGGGTTAGGGTCATGACCATCTCAGTGGCTGGTTTTCTTTATAGACCATGTGGCTGGAAGCCAGGGCCAGCTGGGGCTGACACTGCCTATGGGGCTCTAAGTGGAAGGTAATTGTACTCCAGCTCCACCCATGGCGGCCCGCCCAAAGATTACAAGGTAGGAGTCTCCAAGTGCCATATGCTTTCTCCCAGGGAGCCAGATTCTCTAAGAATAGTCACAGTGACATCACAGAAATGTTCTGGAGTCGCAGAGACTCTGACTCCCCTCACTTTTCCAGTGGTTGGTTTTAGTCCTCTGCTTACAGATGGTCTGGTCAATGGTTTGGGAGAGAAGGGGAGGGAAGAACATGCAGACTGAGCAAGTGTCTCTCCAGCCCCCTCCTTCAAGTCCAAAGCTAAGAAACTGTGACAGAAGGTTCTCCATCCTCCAGGCACTTTGAGGGGGCCTTTCAACAGGGTTCCTGGCCTCAAATCCCTGTTGGGCTCCTTTGGGAGGCTGCTGAAAGCTGGCCCTTCCTCTGGTCAGAAAACTGATTTCTGGAGACTTAACATCCCATTTCTGCAGATTTCCAGACGCCCTGAAGCCCATCTGTGGAGCTGAGTGGGAGAACCCTGGCTCCAATTAATGTGAATGGGGAAAAATGCCACTCGCAGTTTAATTGATGCAACAATGAGAAACAGAACCTTGTTGCTTGAAAGTGCTGGGCTGGGAGACCAAGGCCGACACACCAGGACATAAAGGAAGTTGGCCTCAAAAGCTTCTCTCTCCAGTCCTGGTGCCCTTGGTTGGTAACCTAAAGCAGTCCTCCTCCTGCCTCAGGCCCCAGGATGTGGGTGCTGGGTGCTCCTTGGAGGTGACAGACCCCAGGTCAGGGATGGCACTGCTGCAGGAGGAAGCTCCTTCTGTCCAGATTACTACCAAGCATCAGGTCTCAGTGTCCTGGGGTTTCTTTTTCTTTCTCTGGCCTGGGCTCATGTCCCTTCCTAGACCTCAAGCTGGGACACAGGATGCCCACCTTGGTGACTGGGACTTGCCCTCCACCTTCGCAGCACTCAGCTGTACCTTGTGCTGGGGGTGGTGAGCAGGTGGTGGTAGTGAGAGGGGGGCTCCGGGCTGTACCTCAGGCCAGCTGCAATAACCATTTACACCCAGAGGTAAGCAGAGGTGCTCTAGGACAGAAGCCAGAGAAGGCAGGAAGGCAGTGAAACCAACTACTCCCCTGCCGACATTTGCAGGGGAAAAATTGAGGCCGGAGGAGCCTTAAATCAGGCCCGCCGGAAGCTGGGTGGCAGAGGCCCCTCAAACGGCAGTCTGTGCTCCGTCTGTGTGCTCCGTCTGCATTCTGTTTAGACAACGGGACACAGCCCTACCCCTCTTCAGTCTTTCCAGCCAGCAGCATGGTCACATAAGCCCCTCTCTGAATGAGAGCAGACATTTTTTAGGCAGTGAGTCAGACCTCATGTCTCATCAGGCCACTTGAGGAAGCCAAAATAGACTCTTTCAGAGTCATCGCCTGAACTGCCACAAACTCTTCCTTGTGTGAGTTCTCCCTGGGCCCCTGGCCCAGCACCAGTTTCCCCAAGACACCAGTGACCTGGGGGAAGCCCAACTTAGCAACTCCTGACATTATTTTTAGCACAAACAAACACAGGCACGGAAGAGAAAAAGAGTCTCTAATTTCCTCTCAGAAAACCCATCCTTGCCCTCTCCTCCTCCCCCACATACAGTGGGACCTAAGGCCACTGCAGGAGGCCCAGGGAGCGAGGGGCCCCCGTCAGCCCAGGAGTCACCACCAAGTAGAATGAAATGCTGGACTACTGCTGTTATTGCTGAGGGGAGGCTTGGTGGTGAGAAAGCTGACAGGCGCAGAGTTCTCTGGTTCCAGCCCTGCAGTAGGCATTTCATGGCTTCTGTCCTGTCGGTCCTTCGTGGTCCTGGGAGGTGGTCATGTTGTCATTGCCTCCTCGCTGAGAAAGTCACTCAGGTCGAGTGTAAGCCAAACAAGGGGCTGTGTCCATGCCTTGGTGCCTGGTTCTCCTGTACTCCCCATTTTCTGAATGTCTCTGTACTGGTTGGGACAAGCGTGCTGGAATAGTTGGGGGTCATACAAGTCAAGATAGGGCATAGCCAGCCCATTTGTGCTGTGGGCTCAGGGCCTGGGCAGTGGGTTATTCAGGAAGCCACATTTGCCTTATTTGTTCTGAACCAAACTTGTCACTTTCCAAGATTCCGCATCTGTTCTCAATTCCTCCACAGTGAGATGGCCCGCCGTAAACAGTCAGCAGGGAAACTGCAGCCAGCTTACTCCCTGAACCCCAGGGGCGCCTGCGCTGTAGCTGCCCCACTGCAGCCTTCCCCAAGGATGCCTCTCCTTCCCAGAGTCCTCTGCTCTCCATCTGCCTCTTTGTGATGCCTCCATGCGAGAGGAACATTCCTGTCACCCAAAGCCACCTCCTCTTACCATAAAGCACGCGTGTCCCCAGGGTCCATTCATGTCCTCCAGACACACCCAGTTTCCTAGGGCCACTTCCCCTTACTTACAGTTTCACCATCGCTACCATATTTCCCTCCCTACCATATTTCTACCTTAAAATGTGTCCAAAAGACATCAGAATGTGATTCTCTTTATTAGCTTAGAGAAACCAGGAATGAGCCAAGTGCTTTGAAGGGTCCCTGCTTGTTGAACATAATAAGGCTCAGCGCCCAATACTTTGCCTCACTAATGGCCACAGAGCTCCACGGCATACAGTGCGCACTCCAGGCCTGGCACTTCCTGGGAAGTGGGAAGCCCCTCCTTCCTTTCCTATGTCTTCCCTCTTCCTCCCCCACCACCCCCAGCCGCCCAAGGTCAGACTCCCAGCTGGGCAGCTGCTCGCAGGCCAAGCAGCTCCAGACACTGACTGCAGGCCCTCCTTGCCCGCAGACACTACCACAGCATGGAAGTGTTCACCCACTACGACCTGCTGAACCTCAATGGCACCAAGGTGGCCGAGGGCCACAAGGCCAGCTTTTGCTTGGAGGACACAGAATGCGAAGGAGGTATGTGTACAAGGTTTGGGGGCTTCCGAGGGGCTCCTGCCGACTCTGGGTAGCCCTGGGCACTGGAGACTCTCCACGTCCTTTGTCTGCACTGGACCTTTGTGTACCCACTCTCTGGGGCTTTCCTGGGATACAGGTAGGGGCTCCATGGAGGAGGGGCACCTGCAGGAAGGAGACACACATGGGTAAGGTACAGAGGGGCGTCCTGTTGAAGTAAGAGCAGAGGAAGCAAAAATAGAAGCTGGGGCAGCAGGGCTGGGGGCTGTTGCTGATGGTCCCTCTTCCACCCCTGCCTGCAGATATCCAGAAAAGTTACGAGTGTGCCAACTTTGGGGAGCAGGGCATCACCATGGGCTGCTGGGACATCTACCGTCACGACATTGACTGCCAGTGGATCGACATCACCGACGTGCCCCCTGGAGAATACCTGTTCCAGGTGAGGGGGGTCAGGGAGGGATCCAGGGCCCTGCTGCGGGGAGGGCCGCCCCACAGCCTCCTTCCTGGAGGTGCTAGAAGGCCCTGGAGGCCAGGCAGTGCCAAGGCAGGTGCCACACAGACCCTCACATCTAGCAGGTCAACTGCATGAGTGAGGCAGGAGGGCATGCAGGGCCTGGGGGAAGCCAGGGTGCCTGAGATGTGTGCAGGTAGTTCAGTTTGCTCTCAGTGCTTGCAAATAAAAATGCACCTGTAGGCAGGCTTAGCTATTGGGCCAGGAATTGGCTCCCTGGCCTCGGAAGCTGTTCACTCCTTTGGCCTCCTTTTAAGCTCCTCTCCCCTCCACCCTGACTTTGCTCAGTGACCTCACCCAGCCTGGATCTTTCATGTGGGGGCTGAAAGCAATCCCACAAGGAGCTGGTCACTCCCGAGTGTTGGTGACGTCCCTCTCTCAGAAAACAGGATCTGCAGAGAGGCCACTGTCCACACAAAGCAATGAATCTGTAGAATGTCAAGTGCTAGGGACAGCCTGGGAGCTGTTTTGTGGGGTCCTCCCAAGGCTTCCACATGTATTGTAGGATGATGGCCAGTCCTGCAGAGGAGGCAGGGAGCTCGGGGATGCTCCACCCTGGGCCCACCTGGGAGGGGACACAGGAGACATTGTGTCACCTTTGCCTCCTCTCCAGCACATAGCAGGCTCAGTCATCATTTCAACACATCCCCACCCATCTTGCTTTCCTGCCTGCCCTGGGTGGCAAGGTGGGTGACCAGAATACGTGATTCTGCCTTGAACACTCTCCCAAGGGTGCACGGAGCCAGCCCAGCGTTTGGCCTGCAGTCCCTGCCACCAGATGCAGTTTCCCTGAGGAATCAGCACCTGCAAAGAAGTGACCACAGGGGTTTTGAGAGGTTGCCCTGGCAGTGCCAGAGCTTGGGAGTCAGGCAGCCAAGCCCTTTCCCACCCATAAGCCTGAACCGCAGACTTGGAGAGACCCAGCCAAGTGGCTCTGTTCTACTAAATGAGTACCTGTGGCCATGTGTGCATGGACAGTAATTGATGACTTCTGTTGGCCGTTTGCCGTGAACAGTGACACTATAGATTCTAACAAATGCCATCAGTTTAATAAGTACGCTTTATTGAGGATTTATGCTAAGCTGGGCCCCGCTTTGGCCCAGTGAATGCATCATCCCATTAAACAGCAGGGTGAGGTCTTACTACCGTCCTCATTTGATGGCCCGGCACACCCAGGTCACATCCACTCTGTAGTCTGCGTCCTTGGCCTAAACGAAGCAACTAGCAGATGGACTCATAAGGGGCATCGCAGTGCTTCTGATGAGCCGAAAGAGAAATATTTGCCTCCTCCATAAGGAGAAGCTCTGGCTGCCTAAGAGCCCTGGCCAGAGGTCACTGCACCCAAAGGTCCACTTCAGTGCAGGGACAGGAAAAGGGCACCAGGTGGCGACAAGGGGAATTCCAGGACGGGACCTGCATGCAGTGTCATAGGCCCAGCTCTATGGGCCACTCGGTTCCAGTCACCCTTGCTTTGTCTTCTTTCTTGTCATTTCCCCAATTCACAGAAACACAGGAAACTAAACCCCTTCCCACAGCCTGATGACTCCGGACTGCAGCCATAGAGCAGGAGGGGCTGTGGGGACCATGTATTCCAGCCCCCATGCCTTCTCCCCAGATGGGCCATGCTGACCCTGATGGCTCCGACTTAGGCACTCATTCTGTCCCACAGCCCTTGTGAACGCACCTCAGGGACAACTGGGTGGGCAACGGACCCAAGGGCCACAGTGTGCAAGGCGTTGTTTGCCTCTGGTCCAGTGGCTTGGGCTGAGGCATCAGTTGGTTACTGAGTACAAAAGAGATCAAAGAAAGACAGGCCATTCCAGAGCAGGACCTTCAGCACTTGGTCAGCAAGGGCACGTCTAGATAGCCAGGCCAGACGCCGGTCCCCAGGGTGGCCTCTGCCTGGCCAGGCCACAGGCTGGCTTCAGTTTCCATTTCTCTTCCAACAAGCCAGTCTGGTAAGGGGTCCTGTCCAGGCCCCTCTGGAGCCCCACACCTGGAATGTCCCTTAGTGGTTATAGCCCCTCTAAATACATGCAGCCCCTGAGGAAAGTCCTGTCCCGTGTCCCCTGCACCTTCACTCACTGCCCCAGCCACAGATTTGTGGTGTTGCCTCTGCCTCCTATATTTGCTTCTCTCCTCAGTTCCTCACCCCAAACCTCCCCTTTCTGTCTCTTCCCAGACCCCTCTCAGCATGAGGTCAGCATGAGGTCAGCCCTGAGTGGTGGGGCAGAAAGGGCTGTAGGGCCACCTGGTCGTAGGCCCAGAGGTAGAAAGGGGTCCACCCAGCCACCGCTGCCGTGAGGCAGCCCTCTTCCTTCTCCCTACCCCATCTCTGCAGCTGGCTTCCTCTTCCTTCCAGGAAAGGCCCAGCTGTTTGTTCTGGGGCCCCAGGAAGGGTGGCCTTGCTAGAGGCCTCCCCTTGTGACTGAGACAGACAGGCAGAAGGTCCTCAGGTCTCACTGTTCCAGGCCATGCTCCTCACTGCCACGCGGCGCTCAGCTCTGCCCTGCCTCAAGGACATCACCAGGACCCACTCTCTCCCCTCTGGCCAGTCCTGCCCTCAGCTGCTCTTTGTTGTTGCTATTGTTGTTTTGTTTTGTGGTCCCAGGGATCGAACTCAGGACCTTGTGCTTGCCAGGCAAGCACTTAGCCACTCTTTGGCACCTCCTTTGGCACCTGCTGCCTCTAGAAGCCAGGCTAGCCTCAGCAGACCTGAGCTGCGGGTACAGGATGACCAAGGAGGGAAGTAACAGCAGCTTCTGACTTGATTCCCCCCAGGTTGTCATTAACCCCAACTATGAGGTCCCAGAGTCAGATTTCTCCAACAACATCATGAAGTGCAGGTGTCGCTATGATGGTCACCGCATCTGGATGTACAACTGCCACATAGGTAAGGCCCCGGGGCCTGCCCCGCCCCACCCTGGCCCGCCCTCAGGCCAGGGCAGAGCTGCCCTACTTTCTCCAGGAAGCAGAGGCAGCAGCCAGCACCACATTCCTGGGTTCAGGAGACAGCAACTGGCTCCAGAGGCCTGGGCGGAGGCTGAGTTTCATAGCCAGCTCTGGCCCAGCAGAGGGCGGCACAGAATGGGCTGCACCCAGAGAGCAGACCCTGTAGCTCTTTAAGGGCTTGAGCTGAGTCCACCAACTCATCATGCATGGGGCCTCAAAAATGTGGGTGTCAGCAAAGGGTAGGCTGTGTACCGGGTTCTCCTCTGTGAAAAATTAGAAGCGAGAACCACTGTTACTTCTTGTCTCCGTTTATGCTTTTTTTTTCTTGGATTATATGACTCGGGACAACAAAGAAAGCAGAGCTTTCGGCTGTGCAGGAAGATGACAGTGAAATTAAAGACACTACAGCCTAGTGGCACTCTGTGGCCTTAGCTCGGGTAAGGGCTGAGCATCTCACTGGCCAAACCTTCTCTCTGATTCTCCTCCTCAGGCGGCTCATTGAGTGAGGAGACAGAACAGAAGTTTGAGCAGTTCAGTGGACTCTTAAATAATCAGCTCTCTATGCAGTAAGGACGCCTCGGGGTCACCTCCTGTCTTCGGGTCAACCCGCATCTCCCCAGCGGCCATCCAGACTCAACTCAGGAGGAGGTGCGCCCTCATCACCAGGTGCTGTGGCCCAGGCTGGCCTCGGAGGCTGGGCTTGGCTACGGGGCTGTGGGAGCAGTGCCAGGAGTCAACTTGCCAACATCTGGGGTGACACGCAGGCTGCCATCAGCTTGCGCCAGCTGAGCCACGGTCCACCCTCCACACAACGCCCCTAGACTACACGGTTCATATGGGGCGGATTCGCTCTGCGGCAAAACACAGCACATGGGAGCTACACGCCCCGGGGGAGGCCAGGCTGACCCCCAGCAGACTTGAACAGACTTCTCCTCCAAGCCTGCCAACTGGCTCTGTTCAGTTAAGTGCCATCCTAAGTATAGTAGTCCACCCCCATCCACAGGGATCCATTCTAAACACCCCAGTGGACGCCAGACACCAGTGCCAACCCTACATAAACTTTTTCCTACACATACCTAGGGTAAAATTTTATTTAGGCACAGTAAGAGATTAGAAAAAATAGCAAATAATAAAGCAACTGTAACAATATACTGTAATAAAAGCTGCATGAATGTGGTCCCTCTCCCCAAGTAGCTTACCGTGCTTTTGCTTCTCACTCACAGGAAGCACTCTTGGTATTGCCAGTGACAGGACTCTCACCCTTGGGCCATTTTTCAATAAAATAAGTTTTACTTCAACAAGGGGCCCTGAGATTCCGCAACAGTGGGTCTGATAAGAGATGACACTGGGTGGCTAAGGTACACAGCGTGGATGCGCTGGGCAGAGGGATGAGACACACCCCAGGTGAGATGCAGCAGAAGGGCTCAAGATTTCGTCATGCTACTCAGGACTGTAAATTTTAACTGAGAAAGCGCTTCAGTTTCCACTTAATATTTTGGACCCCAGTTGACCTAAAACCTCAGAGCAAAGCCTTGGGTAAGGGAGGACTACTGCAACACTGCCACATCTTCCCACTAGGTGCGCTCAGATTGGTGCTGATTCTCGTTGGTGCTTCTCTCCACCCTCCTGCTTCTGAAGATTCCATTATTGTATTTCCACAGCCTTTGAAACACAAGTGCTTTAGTGTGGCATTTAACATCAGGCATCCGAGCCTTCGAAAATATAGCTCAAAAGAAAAACCAGCCAGCCTGTGTCACTGAGTCATCTTTCTGGTTCTCATTCTGGGGTTACTGATTCAGGGGTAATTGTAAATGGAGTACTGGGGACGCTGGGGCTCACTGACCCATCACAATACACACACCTGAAACATGGACTAGAAGGTGGCCTTCGCCTTCTACACCTGGCCTTCGTCTGAACCACCGCACCCCACCCCCCAGCTCCCTGCATCTCTGCTGAAAAGGAGCTTCACCTAGATGCCTAATGACCTCCCTCAGCCTTGGTGTCCCTGCCCCCCACGGTCCAGAGCACCCCGGGAGCGCCTCCATCCAGATTAGGAAGGGAGCAACTACAGCCCTCTGAAAAGCATTCTAGGAAGGTCATGACATTTGACAAAGCCCCAGCAGAGGCTTTTGTGGAACTCCTGGTGCTTTGTGTTGAAACTTGTTAGGGTAGTTTGGTCAGGACCAGAGGGGACAGCAAGTTTTAAACAGTCATCAGGATCTTCACGAAGGACTATGTGTCCCTCCCAGCAGCAGGGGGGCGGGTGGCCCAAGCCTCACTCTCACCTGCGAGAAGGGCTTGTGGAGTCAGCAACTCAGGAGTCCACCACGACCTCAAAGCTGCAGCTGGTGCCACCACGGCATCCACTCTCCACAGGAGCCAGCGAGGGGAAGTCAGAAGCAAAGGTAGCCACATGCAGTGCGGCCCTTGGGCTGGTGTGTGTGTGTGTCTAAGAGGGGCCCTTCTGTGACCTGCACTCATGTAACACCCAGAGCAGCCCGGAGGAAGGCAGGGGATATTTGAACTGGCAGACACCAGGCTGATCACACAAAGCAGGGACAACTATCGCCCAACAGGACGCACTGTGGCCAACTGGGAGCCCTGATAGGATCTCTGGGTCAGGGTCCCAGGGTGACCTGGTCTCCAGCAGCCAGCCATAGGCCCACGATGGGAGGTGAGCCAGCGCCCCCTAGTGTTCCATTGAAGCAATCATTAAAAGAACTTACAGAGTTTTTATTTTTTTCAATTTCTGGGATTAAACCAAACTAAGGCCCACCCGGTGGCCCCATGGTGAGGCTGTCTTGATGTCAGTTAAGGCTTATGCTGTTGGGGCCCAGCTTAGCCCAGGAAGCCAGGCCTGGGGCCTCAGGATGACAGGCTGCTGGGGGTGGAAGGCCGCTCTCTCTTTTTGTGTTGGAACCCCAGAGCTCGAGCCACCAGCCTCCGGGCCACAGCTGTGTCTGTCTGTGGCCTCTCCTTCGCCAGGTGCAGGAGTTCTGAAAGGAAGCCCCACCAGGTGGGGGGCTTGAGTCAGAGCTTGGCACAGAGCGGCCTAGAGGCTGTGCACGGGAGCCGACGTCTGTGTGGGGCCCGGACTTGGCTGTTTGACGCTTTGTAAGAGGGACATGTTTCCCTGATTGTGCAGAGGGAGAGGGGAGGGCCACTCCTCCCTGTCCTGTAGGGGCTTTGAGGGAAATCAAGTCAGGATGATACACCTGGGGCCTTGGACCTACAGACAGGACTGAACAGAGGCCTGCTCACCATCTACACAGCCTGGCTGGTCTGGCAGACCTGCCTTGGCCTGTTTTGCAATCATGGAAAACTGACCTAAGAGTCCCCACTGTGCTTCTGGAAGAACTCTGTAAAGGCAGGACTAACACTATTTCTCGTGCACTTGCCGGGTCCCCTCTCGGCCCCAGGTGGTCGGCATGCTCTCCTCCACACCTCTGCCTAGCCTGGGTAATCTGACCTTACAGGGAAGGAAGCGCACTCACAGACTAAGTGGCTCATGCAGAGACAAGCGATGGGGGCCTGCCCAGTAGCTCAGGTGTTTAAGTGCCTGCTTAAGCAAAGCAGTCAGGCTCAGGATGCTGTGGTTCGATCCCCAGATC
>NDGM010793440.1:0-20554 GCA_002564305.1 Octomys mimax
TTTTTTTTTTTTTGTGGAACCAGGGATTGAACTCAGGCCCTTGCGTTTGCCAGGCAAGCGCTTATCCTACTGAGCCATCTCCCCAACCCCTCTAGGGGCTTTTTGTTCATTTTGTTTTTCGGTACTGGGAATCAGACTCCACCCTGTACTTGCCATGCAGGTGCGGTGCCGCTGAACTGGATCCTCAGCCCTTGAGGGCTTTATAGAAGAAAAAAAAATTTAGGTCACTCTCCAGGTATACAGTGTCCACCCTGCACAAGGCCCTACGTCAGCTGAGGGGACAGGGCAAGGACAGACTTCGTTGGAGGGAAGGAGGCGACAGAAATGTGCTCCAGAGATGTCAGCCTCTGTGCTGGCCACATTTGCAGCCCTGTGGGTCCCTGCACGGTGGCTCACAGCAGCGAGCACGCGCTGGGTGTGGAGGGTTTCTGTGCATGCACGCTCAGCTGCTTAGCAGAGCGAGAGGTTGTGTGGCCTGGCAATTGAGGAGTGTGGGTTGGCTTTGATGTTACCAGTCAAGTCACCTCCTAGCAGTGGAAGGGAATCCTGACTACGCGCACTTAGCAGGCACCCAGGCGGTGACCTAAGAGTTACCAGGCTGGAGCACCATTCTCTGCTGGGCCACGGAAGTGCACCCCAGGTTGTACCACTAAACTTACCCCCAGATGCTGACCATGACTGCTGGGTGCCTGCCAAGGGGCTCAGTCCTTTTGCCATCCCCGTGCCCTTGTCCTTCCCTCCAGTTTCTAGTTCGCAAGCGAGATGGCCCAGCTGAGACAGGGCATTCACATGAACAAGGGCCACCAGTGGGAAAAGAGTGTCAGACTCTCTCAGCTTCTGTGGCAGCCCGGGCCTGGCTTCCATCAAGAAGCCCGCAGAGAAGATTCTTCACGCAAAGTGGGGATCTCGGTGCTGAGCACCCAGAAAGGCGAGCACTCACTTTGAAAACCATGGGCCCTGTGGACCGCCTTCTCTCCTGGCCTAGCCGTAGGGTCTCTGCTTTTCTGGAAGATTCCTGCGCTCTGTTTTTCTGTTCCCATGGCAACCATCAGAGCCCAGGTGCCTCTGAGTCTTCTCACCCGGCCTCCGCTTCTGATCTAGCTCCCCGCTCCAGTCCTTGCTATTGATGCTGCCACGGCATTAATCTTAACCAAAGCAGTGTGGTGGCTTAAATCTTTGCTATTCTTCCTGCTGGCTGGGAGATAAAGGGAAGTCCTTACCTGCCCCTTACAGCTGATGTCTGGCCTCCACTCTCAGCCTTATCTGTCATTCCAGAAAGCCCATCTCCAACTCAGGAAGCCTGCAGACACACTCTGCTGCTTGGCCTCCGTGCTCTGCTCTTCGATAACTGTGTCGCCCGAGGGCTGTCCTCAGTTCCTGGCCTCACACATCCTCTGTTCCACTCAGGTTTCCCGACCTCCCCAGGCAGTGGTGACCTCTTTCTCTGAACGCCTGTGGCACACATGTGCCTTGCTCCATGGGCCCTTGCGCATCCGATGTCTGTCTGTGTAGACAGGTGGACCCGCTGGGCAGTGCCTGCCTTCTGTATTTTGTGTGTCTTGTCTGGGCCCCCACAGTGCTGGACACCTGAGGACTCGCTAGATATTTGATGCTTTCTTTTTTTCATTAGAGAACATAGAGGCAAAATCAGGGACAGGAAAAATGCACGGTGCTATGGTAGAAATGCATAATTTATAGCAGAGGGCTTGAGTTGAGGATTCAGGCAGGCTGAAGGAGGAGAAGAAGGGCTTAGGCTTTTTGGTCTATTAGTGGTATGAACTAAATGGAAACTATTTTGTTGTATGCTTCCTGAATGAACTTTGAATATACACCTAGCTTAAGGAATATTCTGGAATTGCCCAGGATCGAGAAGTAAGGCTCTCCCAACATTTGAGCATAGGTCTGTATAAATAGATGCCTGTGTGACCTGTGCTTCAGCAAAATTGACTGCTTAATGGGCTAGCAATGTACCCACACACCGACCGCAGCGGGCTGTCCTCACCGCTTGCCCTGGTGCGGAACTGGGGTATCATTGTGCTCTTTGCAGAAGGAGCGGCGAGCAGTGTGTCCCTGGAGTTGCTGTTAAAGGGTATCTCTGTGGGCCTCCAGGAATCACCACGAAAGTTGGTGTACAGTAACACCCCAAAGGTGTTACTTGTGTCCCTCATAGAACCCAGGAGGCCTGCGCACAGCGAAGTTTAATTTCAGAGGATTGACAAGGTCAGGTTGTATGTGGAGCGCTCAGCCGAGCAGTTGGATGGAAACTAAATTGTGAAGCGGCCTGTTCCTTCAGAACAAGTAGAACTTTGGTGATAGAGGGGCTGTATGGTGGGGTCAGAGCAATGGGGATTCAGAGTAGGGGTCCCCTCAGGATGCCACAGCCTGGCTGTGTCCCCTGCTGGAGGCAGGCTGCGGCAGCCCCTTCCCACATGGGGGCCACACTTGTTTAGAGGTTCCTTGGTCTCTGTGTGATTACTCCATGGAGTCGTAGGTTCTGTTCTTAATGGGTGGCCAGCCTGTCTGACTAGGCTGGGGGCCCCTCAGGAGGGGGGCCGCTCTCTCCTCCCTGTGACTTAGTGCTGGGGCGAGCAGCACTGGGGAAGCCTTTGCAGATGCTGTAGCTGTGAGAGCTTGAGCCCAGCTTCTCCACCTCCAGGCAGGGGGCGTTAAGCCCCCGTCCATCTCAGTTTGCTCCTTTGTACAGTGGTGGCAAACATGCTCCTCATGTAAGAGGTCAGGAGGCATTGCTGCCGGGGGTGGCAGATATCCGACAAATGCTGCCCTGATTACTCCTCCACACTCTGTGGCCCTGTGTTTTGCATCTAGATGCCCCCTACCCCCCACCAAGCCTCATGTAGTCATAGGGATCTTGGGAAGTGGCTGGATCTAGACTGTGTGATTGATTCATGGTGCAATGTTGGGATTATGGGTGCAGGTATTACAGGTGGGTGATTACTAGGGCAGCCCACTGATTGCAGTGGCACCTCCCTAATCCACATAGATTGGGTATTACATCAGGGACAGAAAGAGGCTTGTCTCCCTCCCAGTCCCTTGTTCCTTTTGCTGTCTTCCACCCCTCTGTATTACTTACTCTTCTCTCGTTGCTGGGACAGATACCTAACAGTCAAAATGAGGGAAGGAAAGGTTTATTTAGCTCACAGTTACTGGAGGTTTCAAGACACAGGAGGAGAGGCTGGTGCACTGCCGTGTCCAGAATGACCCTCTCCACATTTCTAAGAAAGCCTTGGCTAGCCAGTTTAATGGTTTATGCCTCTCTGGCCCCACCCCTCAAGCCACTCATTGCTTCTCCAGCCACATCTGCCCCATAACTTACATGAGCCTTTGTGGGAACAACTAGACACAAATCATAACACCCTCTGCCACGTGCCACTCTGCTGTGGAGCCAGCACATTACGGATCCAAACCTCCACAAACTGGGAGCTAAATAAACCTTTCTGTCTTCAACTTTGGGTGTGAGGTATTTTGTCTCAGCAATGAGAGAAAAGTAAGACCCACACATACCATTACAGAGTGAGTACATGATAGATGTGTAGTAAGTGCATGTTTATTGAGATGTACCAAAGGATTCTTGTCATATCAGTTTTGGAAGGCTGCCTTTGGAGCTCTGATTTTAGCCAGCAGCCACTTTACCAGTATCACTGGAATGCCAAGTGATTAAGGAAGCAGGTTGTTTGATAAAGAATGATTAAGGAATAGATAGATTGGCTGAATAATGAATAGCAGAGAAATTCATGTTAAGGAGGGAAAGAGTCTAATAAAGAAACTGGTGGTGATGAATAGGATGAATTGAAGAGAGAAAAGAAAGATCGGGAAATGTCCTGGAAATGAGGGCTGCATTGGCACGAGAGTGCAGTGGCCTCGCAGCCATCGGGCAAGGCAGATCTGAGAAAGACCCTTCCCTTGCCTGAGTTGTGTTTTGTGTCGCTGCAGATGGGGTGACAGTGCCTGCAGAGACGGGACCTGCCCATCTGTACGTGCCCTCCACGTTGTCCATGCACAACTTCCATTTATAGCAGTAATTGTCTTAGAAGTGAGCTCATCAAGGCCCACCTCTCTGTCCACCTGGACCAACTTTGGAAGACAGAGCCCTTGTTGATGGCCTTTGTTGTAAGGTCTGCCTCCTCACGCTGAGGGCGGAAGGGCCTGCTGGTGTCTCCAGAGGCATGAAGTTGAAGCTTTCTAGACTGAATGGTGTGAGGAGCAGATGCTTGCTTCCGGTCACAGCAGTAGTGCTGATCCCTGCAGTGATGGTGGCTGCAGCAGCAGCAAGCCAGGTGCTACCAATGGTGAGTGTAAGACATTTTAGTGAAAACAAAGAAACAGAAAAGGCCCTCGCTGTACAGCGTGTACGTGTGTGTGTAGATGTCTTCTAGCATCCTGACGTCATCAGGCTGGACCCAGGACAGGGGGGATGAAAGGTACATCAGATCGGGACAGCACAGCCACGTGGTGACTTAAAAGGGGGTAGCCAGAGGACACGAGGAAAAGCCTGCTGAATTCTCTACTGCTCCAGTTTGATTAAGAGAGAAAATACCTTTTTGAGTTTATGCAAAGCAGTTGTGTTTTATTTGTCAGTTGGTAGAAGTCACAGCATATGGGTGGATGATATCAGCTTTTTCCTCTCAGCTAGAGCTCGTGCCACTGAGTCCTTGTGCTCTGTTTCCAGGCCAGGAGAACACAGTGGAAGAGGACATGGCTCCTGCCCCGGGGTATTAGGAGAGCAGGAGTCCTCCCTGCTGGGTGAGATCTGTGTGGGCATGGAAGGAGGGGAAGGCTGGCCCTGCAGCAGAAGCCTATGCCCGTGAGGAAGCGAGGGGCCCTAGGTGTCAGCGCCCTGTGGCCGTTCTGATGCTCACACTCTGGGGAAGTCACCGAGGAATGGGTGCCCAGGAATTTGCCAACTTGGACCTTGAATCTTTGTGCTGCTGAGGGCTCAGAGTCCTGGGGCTGCCCTTCAGCCTGGCCGTGCCACTTTGTCCCAAGTGCTTAACCTTGTCTTGGCTGCAGATAGCTCATGCTGTCGTAGTTATAGGGTCCCCCACCTGCCAAGTCCAGGGAAAGAAGTTTGGACATCATCAGCTTGCAGTGGCTGCAGCTGGGAAGGACCTTAGGGACCCTTTTAATCTATCCCTTCTTGACGTGTCCAAGCTCAAAAGGATCAGGAGTATTGGAGCTTCGTCTCAGACGCCTCCCAGAGCATCATCATGGCCGCCTGTACCTCTGCTATTAACTAGTTAGCTTTCTGGACTCCTCTTCCCTGTCTTTTGTTATATTAGATTTATGTATTCAAACCAAGAAATTGGCTTTTTTTTGTGTTTAAGTAACTCAATGTGCCTATTTTCCTTACAGGACAATAGGCAATTTTGAGTCATTATATCTTTATCGAGGTAGTGAGGTGCACAATAAGTGCTTTGATTTAAATGGATTTCAGATAAAATATCTACAGGTGGCAAAAGGTGCCAAGTGTGTGCAAATGAGTGTGTTCCTAAGTATGCAGAGATGACCCACACGTGTCCTGAGCTTCATGAGCAGCCTTTACAGCAGGGACATATGAGGAAACACCAATGACCACGAGAAGCTTCGCTGGTGGTGTTATTAAATGTAATCTTGGACATGTCTAACATTGTATTAAATGTATACTCATTATATAAAAAATGGCGCACTTTTTTCTGTTTTTCTTTTCTTTTCTTTTTTTTTTTTTTTTTTTTGAGATGGGGTCTCACTGTGCAGTTCAGGCTGGCCTTGAGCTCTCTTTGTAGCCCAGGCTGCTCTCAAACTCACATTGATACTCCTGCCTCAGCCTCCCAAGTGTTGGGATTACAGGTATACACACTATGCCCAGTTAGAATGATGTACTTTTAAGTTTGGTAAGAAGTGTAGCCATGACATCTATTCTGTCCCTTCAGCAGCCCATCACTGTGGGCCAGCATTCCCCAGGCTGTCTCGGATGGTGGCCCTGTCCCTTTAGACTTCTAGGCAGACACAGGTTGGCAGTTGCTGCTCAGCCAGCATTATTGATGAGTTTGACTTGAGGTTCGCTCTTCGGTCAGGTTGTCTGTCTCTTTTTGTGGTGATAGAAATAGGTCATTTTAGTTTTACATTTTTATTTTTGAACTTTGAGAAGCGTGTTTAGGTCAGGGGGTTGTATGGCAGTGTTATAGAACAAGATGGAAGTGAGCATCTCTAGGGGACACAAGGCACATCATCCAGGAGAATTGTGATGTCTGGGGCTGGGGATGCTGCTCAGCAGCACAAGTGGCTGCCTGGCAAGCACAAGGTCCTGAGTTCAATTGATGGTACCAAAAAAAAAAAAAAAAAAAGGAGATTGTCATGTTTGAAGCCTCTCTTCTGGGGATGGTGCCACATGGTCTACATCCACATTTCTGTAACTTTGGTGGCAGAGGTTATCTCTGTCCCTACTTCCTGGCCGAAGTAAGAGGAGTGAAGGTCAGTTTGGGGGTACTGAGCGGGACAGAGTGTTGCAATATGATGTACGAGTTCAGAGAACTTGCTCCTTAGCTGTCTAGTTGTCTCCATTGGTCTGCTTGAAATTCCATCCTATGATTGAGTTCCTTAGTTAAGAGTCGGCTGTTACTGGTTGTGACTCCTGGCCTGGCTATGTTGGGATCGACACGCAGACCAGCGGTGGGTAGAACATGCAGCTGCCCAGTGTCTGCTGTAGCTGGGAAATGTATCTGATCGTTTCAGAAGTCTGTACCTGTTCCTACCCAGAATATCGTCTCCTCTCAGTTGATGCGAAGAGCATAGGCAGGCGCACAAAAGCCCCATGCGGGGCTCTTCACTGCCGGCTTCCCGATGGTGGAGATGACCTGGCTTAACTCTCCTTTATAAAGAGATTAGGTAGATATATCTATGTACATGACACAATATAATATTACGCAGCTATTCCAAATATTATTGCAGTTATATATTTAGTGGCCTGAAACGGCGTCCAGTATTGCTGAGTGATGAAAAGTAGATTCCAAATAGCATGAAGTCAGCTTTACACAATAAACACACACATAGAAGACAGAAAATTAGGTTAAAATGATTATCTCTGGATGACAATATTGGTAATTAAACTTTCTGCTTATCTGTACTTTAAATTTGTTATAAGCATACATTAGTGGCATAAAAATAAAGCATTTTAAAAGATCATCTTTCTTAAACTGTAAATGTTCCCTAAGTGATAGAAAACTGTATTAGGTGCCTGTTGCTACATAACAAACTGCCTCTAAAGCGAGCCACTCGAAACAATAAGCATTTCTCTTCTTACTGTATCTGTGGATCAGAAATCCAGGAGCAGCCTGGCCTGGTTAGCACTGGCTCAGGGCCTCTCGTGAGGCTGAAGCAAATGTTCTCACGTGGTCAGTACCGTGGTCACTGAAGGCTTGAGCAGGGCGGGGAGATCGGGGACCTTCCAGACGCGTCTCCTTGTGACTGTAGGCCTGAGGCCTCAGTTCCCTCCCCTGCAGGCAGGTACACAGTCACTTGAGTGTCCCCGCAGTATGACCTCTGGCCTCCAGAGAGAGCCACTTGGGAGGGCGAGGATGAAGCCACGCAGCGCAGAATGACCTAGTCTCAGAAGTCACCGTCATAGTCAAGTTACCAGGTACAGCCTACAACACACACGGGAAGAGAATTACGCTCTGTCCCCAAGAGGATGGAAGAATTTGTGGATGTATTTTAAAACAGTATTGTAGGAAGTCATTTCAGTCCAACACGTGTGATTAGTAGTCCCCAGGGCAATTATGAGCAGGACAGGAGTTTCGACTTTGGTAGTATGTGCTTGGGTGACATCTAAGGAGGGAAGCCATGGCCTTCAGAGGCTGGCAGTGCAGTTCCAGCACACAGCACATACTGCCGCCTACGTAAGACTTCCTTGGCTTTCCTGTCAGGTTATGCAGGGGACCAACCACTTGTAAGTGCAAGGCAGACTGTGGAATGATAATTAAGGTGGAAGTTACTGTTGTCACTGCTGTTGTCGGGAGTCCTGAGCGGGGTGGGGGACATGGGGGACCCAGTGAGGTGGGCAGTGAAGACAAGGAGTTGACTTCTGCCGCAGTGTCTTGGCGCTGGCTCAGGACTGAAGAAGGCAGCATTCGCCATGAATTCACACAAGGCCTGATGGTCGCAGGGCTTTCTGTAACCGACTGCTGTCCCGGGTCTTTGCTAGGGTGCTCGGGCCTTATCATGAGAGAGGCAGCAGAGCCACATACCAAGAAGAAAGGAAGTCCTTGGCCCACCTGGCTGATGGTTTCAGGAGAAAGATATTTGCTGCCAGCCCGGGGAGATGCAGGTGAGCACCCGTGACTGCTCCCCGGATCTGAGTCCGGTATGATAGGCTGCTGAGGAACTGTTGGAAAGAAAAGCTGTGCTTTGGCTGGGGGCCTCACTCCCTAAGCCTGGGTTCGAGGTGCAGAAAATCATTTTCTCAGATGGCCTTATTCTGTCAGAGATTGAAAATTTTATGTTTTTGGAAACTAAATCCTTTCCCCCAACTCAAGTTTATAAACTACTAGAGTGTTGGTCAAAGGAAGCCAGGCCGTTGCATTTGGATGAGGACAACTTCCACTCCTCCTTTCTTCAAAGTCTTAATGGTGAGCATCACACGGTTTCCACAGCTCTGTTAAGCCCGTCCTGGGGCAGCCAGGCCCGAAGTCATTGCTGCATGGAGCAACCTCAGCTGAGGTTCCTTTTATTGGCGACTAGGGCCACTTGCAGAAAGGCTGACGTGAATGTGTGGGAAATGCTGTACATTTGCGCCTTGTTCTTTTGCTCACTTACTTGTGTGAAGCAGTTGTCAGCATTCTGAGAGAATTGCTATGCTACTAGCCCAGAGCAAACTGTGACAGGCAAATTGTTTTCTTTGTCTATTTATGGCCTCTGACTATGCCTTAAACCAAGTCAGCTCCAACTTTCGTCTCAGAAGTTCCACTGATCTACAGCAGACCTAAGGGGAGACCGTGGCCTCAGATGAAATGCCATTGGCAAAACAGCATAGAAAATAATGAGTGCGTACAAGGATGTGGAGAAACGGCAGCCTTTGGGCATGACCAGTGGACATGTGAAGTGGTGCTGCCGCTGTGGAAAACTACGACATTTCCTCCCAACAATAATGGATTGCCATATGGTGCAGCAACTCTACTGGTCTCCAAGACCTCAGCATGGGGACTCAAGTGGATATTTGCATGCAGATGTTCATAGCAACACAGTGGTAGCCAAAGGATAGAAACAATGTCTATCAACTAAATAGATTTTAAAGAGTAGCATAGAAAAAAAAAGACCAAAAAAAAGACATCCTGTCACTTGTCAGGACGTGGCTAGATCTTAAAGATCTTGCTCTAAGCAATATAAATCAGACCTGGAAGACAAATACTAAACTATTCCTTATCTGAGATCAGGAATAGTCAGTGCATAAATCCGGAAGTGGAATGGTGTTTGCTGGGTTGGAGGTGGTAGGGAGGTTGTGGAGTGATTGCTCAGTGCGTGTGAGGCTGATTTGGGAGAGAAATGCAAGTTCAGGAGATGGTGGTGGGGATGGCTGCATGACCAGCAGTGTGAGTGGACTTCGCGCCACTGAAGCGCATGCCTCAAAAGGTGTGAGTGTGAGCTTTATACATTCTAAAACAATAAAATAATAATTAATTGGTTGACAAATTTATGCTCCTGAGTCTAGGAAGGGACTAACACTCCCTGGCCCCCCTCCCTGGCTCCCAGCTCCTGGAGCAGGAAGACTGCTATGCAGAAGAGACGAGTGCTGGGGTCCCCAGGGAGAAATGGTGGCAGTGGGCTTGACTGGTGGCAGGGCCTCCAGGGGGAGCTCATGGATATTGTGATCTGCAGGGACAGCATGGGGCTTTACTAAGGAGACTCCCTCCACACAGCTGGCAACAGCTGGATAGGGATCCCCACGTAGGTGCCCACCATAGTGCTGGAGAGCTCCTGGTCAGGCGCTCTTCTGGGAAAGGGCCGATTTTTTGGATCTGGGACTCAGAACAACTGGGGGATGGCTTACGTCAGGTTCTCAGTGACAGCCATGGGGTATAGCTGCAGACAGAGAGCAGGCTGAAAAGAGCTCCTGAGGGGCTTGTGCTCAGGCTGGGAAAGGCCTGAGCCACTTGAAGCTGTGCTGTTCTGGGAGCACCAGCCCTGAGTCATCGAGCCCTTACGCTATGGCCAGCATCCAAGGTGAGGCGGAAGTCCGATGGTCTTCCTGCTCCATGAGCAGGAACACGTCATGTAGCTGGGGGCACACTGACAGGCCTCAGGAGTGTGCTTTGGGGGGACACCTGGAGACCCCCAGGCTGCAAGGCTAGGCTGAGAAATTTGTGAACTGCTGGACTCCAAAACTGCAGATTTAGGAGGAAAATATTCATTTAAAAATACAGAGAATTTACTTCTGCTTTTGGACTTTTCTTTCTTTTGTTTCTGGTCTCTTTTCTACTCTTCTCTTTCCCCTAGTTTATTCCTTAGTCCTTCTGTTTTATTTTCCTTTTATCATTCTTCACATTATCTTTTTTTCTTGTAGTTTGTATTTCTAATTTTTCCATTACAAGTATCTGACTCTGTGAATACCTCCCTATTCCTTAATATAATCCTTTGTTTCACTTCTCTCTCTTCCCTTCTCATCGCCTGTTATTTAATTTTTCAAAAATTTCTTGTTGAGTTCTCCACTTCTGAGCCTTCCGTATCTCTAACAGTGTAACCATTAAGTTTATCCTTTAGGTAGTTAGCTCTGCTATCACAGTTGAATTCTTTTCTATCATTAGTGGAAGCATAATTGTCCCATTTAATGTGTACCTGCTATCCGTCAGCATCTGGGTTGTCGTAGTGTGGATTTCCTTTCTGTGGCTAAGGTATGTTATCGGCTTTTCTGCTGTATCAATATCCAATTTGTCTTGGGCAGTATTATTAAGGATGCCTTGCTTGATATTGCCAGGGATGCGTAGCTGTTGCTATTAGTGGACCAGCTCTGTATGCCAACACCAGGATTTTGTGACATTTACTCTTCTGTGCGCTATTCTTGGGGACCTGGCTGTGGCGCTAATTACGTTGGCTCTCTTCCCTCCCAAATTCACAGAGGTCGTCAGATATTGGGATAAAGACATCATAAACTCGCATTTCCAGGTATACTACGAAGTTACAGTGATAAAAACAACGTGATGCTAGCTAAAAGCGCGCGTGTGGATCCGTGGCACAGAATAGAAGATACCGGAGCAGCTCCATGCGCGCCTGGCTACCTGACCCTTGAAAGGGCGCCAACAGATCTCTGGAGGAGAGAAGCCCCTTTAACAAGTGTACTGGGAAAAGGGTTATCCATGTTCAGAGGATTAAACCTAGACCTGTATCTCTCACCATATGTTAGACTAAAATCAGAATGGATCATAGCTAGATATTAATATTAATCAAGGGCCAGCCAGATAGCTCAGCAGACTAACACATCTGCGTAGGCAGATGCAGGGACTGGGGTTCAATGCCCACATGCCATGCTGGTCCTGCCCCTGGGGCACGCTGAGGCAGTGATTGAGACTGGGCGTGGTGGCACGCACTGTAATCCCAGCTCTTGGGAGGCTGAAAACAGGAGGATCACTCTGGGTCCAATCTATATAGTGAGACTCTGCACACCCTATAGACCCTGTACCAAATACATAATACATATATTAATCAAAACACTTAACCTGCTGGAAGATAAAATAGGTATAATTCTTGAAGATATAGGTATAGGGCAAGGATTTTGTAAATAAAATCCAGTTGTATAAGAAAAAAATTACCAAGAACAGCATAGCTTTTGCATAGCAAAGGAGACAATCAACAGAGTAAAGAGACAGCCTGCAGAATGGAAAAACATTTTGCCAGCTCTTCATCAGACGGAGGACGAGTATCTAGACTATATAAAGAACATTATTAATGGATCTTCTAATCTAAAGTTAGACCCCCCCCAAAGCAAAAGACCCAGTCAAAAAATGAAATCTAGACACTTCTCAGAAGTACAAATGGCCAACAAATATATGAAAAAATTTCAGCGATGTTGACCGCAGAGAAATGGAAATTAAAATAAAAAGTGTCTCTTTTAGTCCAGCAAGAATGGCTATCACCACGAAACCAAATGATGAAAACTAGTGTGGAGGAAAAGGAATCCTTCTGCACTGTTACTGGGCCTGTAAACTAGTACAATTACTGTAAGAGCAAGCAGAGTTCTCAAAAAAGAAACCAAAACCAGAATTTCTATTTGACCCAGCTACGTTGCCTTGTACATATCTTCCCCAATAATTAAAGCCATTGTTTCATAATGCACGCACGCCCATGTTCATGCTGGCACAGTTCACCATAGCTAATTTTCAGAAGTGGCTTATGTGCCCATAAACACATAAAAGGATAAGGGAAGGGTGGCATTTATGCACAATGGAGTACTACTTGGCTGTAAGAAGGGTAAAGTTGAGTCATTTGTAGGAAAATAGATGCACCTTGAGACCATAATGTTAGGTGACAGAAATCAGTTACACAAATTTCTCCTATACAAGAAACCCAAATATAAACCAAGAGCAAAATAGTAGATTATAATTATAGTCTAACTGGGTATGGTGGCATGCACCTGTAATTTCAGCACTCGGGAGGCAGAGGCAGAAGGATCACTGGGTTTCAGGCCAACCTAGGGTACATAAGGGAGTTCAAGGCCAGCCTGCGCTGGCAATACCCTGTCTAAAATATATATATATATATATTTTTTTTTTCTAATGTAATATTTTACCCTCTGTGAATAGGGATTAATTTTGCTTTTCCTTTCCAATTTGAATGCTTAATTTATTCTACTTGCCTACTGTCTCCAGAAGGAATTTCCAGAATCATATTAGATAGATGTGGGAAATGTAGCCACCCTGGTCTTCATTATCATTTCTGGAGTAATGTTCTAATTTTTTCACAACTAGATGTGATATTAGATACGAGTTTATCTCACGTATATCTTGTATAAAATTTCCCTTCTATTTTTATTATTAAATGTGCGAGATGCTATCAAGTTAAAAAAGAAAGAAATGTAAGTAACTCCTGAGTGAACAGAAATTGTTTGATCCCTGAAGCTCTACGTCATATAGTTGAACTCCATTTTACCAGAAATCCCATTGAGGTTGCTACAATTCGGGGAGATTGCTATGAAATCCAAGAACTTGCTGCAAATTGTGCTTGTGAAGCAACAGCGACCTGGTTGAACATTCCTAATTGGTTACTGGGTGTTGTGGGGGCGGGGGGAGCAGGGCCTTAGTGTTCTAGAATGTTAAAAAGTTGCTTACTGTTATCCAAATGCTTAGAACTGGTACTGTTTTCCCATAGAAAATGTATCGGTCATATTTGTGAGTGAAAAATTTCAGGAACTAAATCTACTAAAGTTGACCATGAGCCTTCTTGGAAAGGCTTGTATGCATTTTAGAAAACAATTGATTTATAAAATCTGTTGACTCCGGATATAGTAATTATCCTGTAGATGACTCTGAGTCACCTTGGAAACTAAGGCTATTTATTTAAAACTCTGAGCATGGGGTTTGAACATTATCTTATAGTTGATCTGAGGTGGAAAGAAATATTCTTCTGGAACAAAGCAGCATATACATAGTTGACTTGTATTTGATTTCTTTTTAAGTATTTGCAAGTCTTGTCTGCTATTGGTCAGATTTTTCTTTAAATTCCAAGTCTCAGAAAAATGAGAACTCCCATAAGAATCTGAAAATGCAATTGAAGAGGTAGAAGTGGCCTTTTTCTCAAAATGAAACTTATAGCACTGTGTCTATAAAACCCTGAAGTCCCGCCAGCCACATTAAATAAGAGTGCAGTGATCTCAGAGTTTGAGAATAGGTCATCTTGTAATGTTCTTTAGAAGAGTACCCAGCTGTCTTTGCCTTGGGATAATGGAGTAGTGTTTGCCAAGTGGAAGAATGGAAATCATCAGAATTTCTAGCTTGTAGATTGCATAATCCTTGTTTCTGACCATTGCAGTTGTTAGAATGGGGGGGTGCAAGAAGACCCTAATGCAGGGGTTAGTTATTTTTTGAGAGATGCACACGTGTTCCTAATAGCCAGTGTTCCCAACAGAATGAGTAGGGGTCAGAGGAGGGAAGTAGAGGCCAGGGGGCTTGGTGGCCAAGTAAATTTGGATTGTGCTCGACTGAGCCACGCTGCCAGGCTTCTTGGAACTGTCCGAGGGTGATGTTCCCAATGATTATTCCCAGATGGGCAGGCGCAGCAGACAGCATCCTGCTTGTCCCGCCATGACACCATGCCATTTTCCAAAAGGATCGTACAGGCAGGAGAGTCCCAAATAACTGAGCTGGGAAAATGCTGGTGTACATGATTTCATTTGGGTGTTTTTTTCATTCACATCACCACACTAGTCGTGTATTCAGGGATCCGAATGCTCAAAGGAATAGGTTAGAAGGACATCAGAGGGGCTTCATTTGAAGAAACCAGTGAATGGCTGCTCCTCCGAGAGATCCCAGCCTGAAAGAAAACACCCGAGGGCTATTTCAGTTGAAAAGTATTCCCCAATATATTAACAGACACATAACCCAGGCTTCAGAAAAAAAAAAAAATACTGTGTCATTCCTTTTCTTCTCTGGAGATGTGATGAAAGATTTTGTGTTAATAGCGAGGCTTTGCCTTCCCATTGAGACAGAGCCCATGCATCAGCTAGGGCTATGACAAAAAGAAAACCTCAGACAACTAGCAGGACTGGGATTGCCAGGTGAAGTATGGAGCACCCAGATAAATTTGAGTTTCCGATCAACCCTGCATCGCTTTTTGGTACAGTGACCCAGATATTACATGGGACATATTCATCTAAAATTCATTACTCATTGTTTTTCTGGAACTGAATTTAACTGGGCAGCCTATATTTTTATTTTCTAAATCTGGCAGCCCCATGCGAGATGTCTGGGGAGCTTAGACACACACCAGAAAGTGAATTAAAATGTGTGGAACGAAATAGCATTGGTGAGTTGCAAGTTCTGGACAGCCTAGACCCTCCCTCTTGGGAGACGGGTTTCATATGCTTTAAGCGCTGTGACTGCCCCGCTTGCATATCCGGCCCCCTTGTCCTGTCCAGCCCAGTTGGGGAGAGCTTGTGTATAAGAAGTTGTAGCCTGGCTAATATTCAACATGGCTCACATAAAACAAATGTTAAGATTGAAAATTTTGCCACAGATGCTTTCCCACTTTTTGGATTCTTATAAAAATACAAACTCCTAGTTTTATGGAAAGAAACCACTCTCACATGAATTGTGAAATCTGGAAACCAAAAGGAACTGTGCATTAGTTTCTTGCCACCACGATGGCGGGCATGTGTCTCTCTGGGACAGACCTTAGTGGGGAGGAAGACAGATAAGGCTCCGTGACTGGAAATTTAACACATAGGAGACACAAAACAGTGGTTGAAAAAAAATCCTGTCTCTTTGAATCGACTGTGGGTGAGAGGGGCATTTTGAGAAGAGAGACATGGTTGGTGTGGGAACTGCAGGCTGTGGGCACTGCAGGCTGTGGGCAACGTCCTCCCCTGCCAACAAGTGACATGGATTAGCTCCACATAGAGTGATGATAACCCCTGGCCCAAGCTGACTGCAAATGAGCCTCACTCAGCGATCTCCTCAAAGGGACAGGAGTCAACTGATTTCTTCCTGGAAAGATTTCCTGTGATTTGCGGGAGGGTCAGACAACCTGCCTCAGCTGAACTCCTCTTTTCTGTGGCTTACTCTGCAGACCCCAGAAGGCCACCTTTGTCCCACCCTTGTGGGGGACATACTTCTGATGGCAGGAACTGTGGGGGTGGGGTGGGTGGGGGATGGGCAGGCCTTGGCTGTGGGTGCTGTGCATATGGCTCAGGGCAGGGAGTGTATGGAGAGTGTGAAACCTCTGTTGTCCACTGTACAGATGCTGGCGGGGGCTGCAAGTCACTGTAGGCACAGTGACAACAGGCACTCACTGGCCACTACCAGTGTTAATCACACTGCTGGTGCTTGCTGTTTCCTATGGCAACCGCAGCTCCTTGTTAATTCAGAGTGGTGCTGAGGGCAGGCCATATTATAGGCTACTTCCCACTGGCTGGCGTGAACCCTGGGTCAGGAGCTTCCTTGATTTATGGCCAAGCCCCAGGATCCTCCTCGCTTGCTGTCCAGCATACCTCACTCCACCCCAGTTTTGGAGTCTGGTAGCGAGAAGAGAAGGGCGCTCCAGTGAAATTAGAGGCCACACTGGACGCTGAGTGATGAGTCCATTAGGTTCCACAATCAATACCCAGCTTCTAAACATTATGTATATTGATGAACTGATTGCTAGGAGACTAGTGCTCAGGGAATCAGAATCTAGTTTACGGGGCCAAATTGGTTGTTGATGGGCCATCGTCGAGCGTGGCTTTGACAATCAGCTGAAACGTCCTGCCTTCTAGTAAAGCACAGTGTCACCTGCTAGAGTCCTGTGTGTATTCCTGATACCTGGGCAGAGTAGGGCTCTCCCCAGCCAGCACCCCATCGGAAGCCTCCGACAGTGCTGGGGTGACAAAGGGAGCTGGAAGGTGGAGGTGAGGTGGTAAAACTGTTACTGATACAAAGACATGAAGTTGTTAAAGGGCAGAAAGAGCCTGGTGCCTACTCTGACAGTCTGAGAACATGAACTGTCCCCCTGAACTGTCGACCCAGCTCTGTTCTCAGGACTTGACCACTGATGGTGCAGTGCAGTTCCCACCATGGGTAACAGCTTCCACGATGTTCTATAGTCAGGAGGCTGATGGTGGGGAGGGAGGGGTGGGTGTGCATGTGCCCAGGCAGAGTTGGGGCCTGGCTGTTGGTTGAGGCAACCTTTGTCTACCACCAGCACATCCAGGTCGGGTACAGACTTGGGTCATGGTAGCACGCTGGGCTCTAATCTCAGTTCTCTGGCTGGGTAGCTGAACCCCAAGGCCACTGCCGGCTGCCTTCTCCCCAGAGCCCCCCAAAGATGTGCTGCCCAAGTGGGGAGGGACTCTGCTAGGTGACTGTCAAGGTGAGGTGAAATGCACAGATCCCTGAACCTTGAGGGTCTCCTGGTCACTTGTGTCACTGCTAGGCAGAGTGCTAACTCAGGATGGCTATGTTGCTTGCTGGACACAGGCAGCTGTGGTTGGGGTGGGCCACTGCCACGGCGCCAGGACAGATTCCTGGCGGCAGGAAGTTGAAGGCAATTGGGTTAATAAACCCCTACGGGCCTCCAGCTGCAGAAATGCTCAGAGTATTTCAAAGATTTAAAGCTATATGTACCAAATAAAAGTCTCACAGGGAAGCCAAAGTGATCCCTTTCTCTGTGTGGCCCTGTACCAGGCTCAGCATAGTGAAGGTGGGGAGAGGGCACGGTGCCCGGTGCTCTAGCAGGGCATCTCTCGTCTGATTCCCAGTGTAGGCCTGGCTGCGGTGGTTCCGGGCTCGCCCCTTCATCTTGCTCTCTGCTGACTGAAGGGAGGGAAGCTGCGTCTGCTTTGGTGCCGTGATGTGCTCTTCCATCTATGTGCCCGTATGAGGTGCAGCCCTCCCCAGGCCTTGGTCTGTAGCTGCCAGCCCAGCCCGTGAGGCAGCAGCTTGGTTGTTGTTGTTCTAGTGGCTTCTGAGATTGCTGGCTAGGTATGCCAACACTGGCTGGAACTTCTGTCTGATTCCAAGAATCTCTCTGGAGACTGGTCACACCCTCCACGTGACCAGGCAGACTTTTTGGAGCTCTGTCTCCCCCTCCCCCTAGAGGCTTGCCAGCCTGGGGCCAGGGGAAGTGGAGGCTGGAAGTGCAGACAGTGAGTGTAAGCCTGGGCGTCAGGCGGGACATGCTCCCTGTGGCCTCCAGAGCAATGTGGCACAGGCCCAAGTAAGAAGAGGATGGAAGAAGGGAGTCAGAGGACTGCCTGGCTCGGTTCCACAAAGCCAACGTAAGACGGCAGGATTGTTGACACGGTACGATGAGCGATGGGGAAAGGCCTGGAGAGACGAGGAAAGCGAGCCTTGAATGTCACAGAGCGTGTGACGGTAAGAGGGCTTCAAGTGGACGGCTGTTGGCCAAGCGAGAGATGCGTTGGCCCCTGTGGAGCGACTCAGGAATTGGAAGCAGGTGAGCTGGACTTTCCGGAGGCATTTGAGCAGGCGGGGTTGCATGTGGGTTTGGTACCTAAGCACAGAGCTTGTGGTGGTGACACTGCTGTGGAATTGGGGGAAGACGGTGGTCTGGCCTGATTCTGGGCCTGACAGGGAGGAGAGCAGACCAAGCAGGTACCTTAGGAGCCCGCCGATACCGTGCTATGCAGCAGGGCAGCCCTGGGTGTGTGTGTGTGTGTGTGTGTGTGTGTGCCATTTAGCTGGCCTGCTTGTCACACACCTGGCATGTCTCCCAGAGCCACTCTGTGGTTATCATTCCTATATGGACTGTTCTGTCATGGGATAAAGCAGAAGGGGACCCAGATGTGACATGGGCTCCCTGCCAAGGCCCAGTAGCGCTGCCCTGTTACCACTCTTGAGTCCTTGGTGCCTCGTTTCACAGTGGGCATGATACTAGTACCTGCTTCGTAGCATCATTTGCATTTGGTGGGAGAGTGTTTGCTAAGTGTTAAGAACAGTGCCATCTATCTGTACAGTATTAATAACAAATAAAACAGGTCTCTCCTATCTGTCCCCCTTTTTCTTTCCCAGGATTCCATCTTGTTTCATCCTCTTCACATTTCTGGGTTGCGGGGTGTGTGTGTGTGTGTGTGTGTGTGTGACTCTTCTTTAAGACAGGGGAAGCACAGGAGGGCTTAGTGAGATTTTGTAGGTGCTGGTAGCTGGCTGACAGCCAGATAGGCCACGAGAGCAAGACTCTTGAGCAGTTGGCCATAGCACTTACAGAGGGGAAGGCGTGCTTTCCGGTGCTGTGGACTTCCTCGGCGCCTCCACCTCCTGCTGTTTCCCAGGCTCTTGCTTGCTTTGTGGGTCTGCTTTCCAGGCAGGGGATAAAGAGCATCAAACAGATGAAACACCTCCTAGGTGCTGCGAAGAGCTGAGTGTTGCAGAAGCCACCAGGCGCGGGCCTGTTGAGGAGCAGGAAGGCACCGTGGGCCAGGCACTGCCTAGTTCTGCAGAGCCCAGGGGCCTTGTCTGCCTTGTCTGCCCGCGGGTGCTAAGGGAGTGGGGTCAAAGCGGCCCCCTCTGCCCTTTCACCCTTGATGAAGGCTTAGCATCAGGGAGCTGCCTTTTCCACACACTGGGGAGCCCACGCCTTGTCTGGGCAATAGGAAGAAGACACAATTTCCTGAAGGGGCTGATCTGCCCCCTTGGCGTCTGGCTGAACACTGGTGCACTGGGTTGGTTTCTTACTAATGAAGCAAGATGGGGGGACTCAGCAGGACCAGCACAGGTGGGAGAGTCCACACCCAGCCCGGGGCCTCTTCTCTCTTCCTTGGCTCCCGGGCCCCAGAGCAGCACTGTTCTCCAGCCCTTGTGTGTATACAGGTGCCCATATCGCACAGTCCAGACAGCAGGGGAGCTGGTGGCGTGGCTTCTGTAGGTCTAACCACTCTAGCTGTGTTGAGGCTGCTGTTCATAGGCCCTGTCTGGGTAGCCAGGGCCCGGGGGACACCCTGGCGCAGCCAGTGTCTTTCCCTCAAAGAGCTGTCACTCCTATGAAGTAGCGCTCTTTGCCTTCCTATGCTCTGACGTTTCTCAGCGCCGTTGGGAGGCAGCAAGACTGTGTGAGGCCCTTGAGTCCCACTGTCGCATCGGCAGGACTTCCCTGAGATGGCGCTGCTACAGTTCCTCCTTGTGAGGAGAATTGTCTTTCAGGGTGGGCACAGCCAGAGCGGAGGGGTAGGAAAGCTGTGCCTCGTGCAGATCCTGCCTGCTTCTCCTCCTCCTACCGGATCTGCAGCCCTCAGCTCTGGCCGCTTTCTACTTAGCACTCTGATTTCTGTGTCTAATCGATCGGCCACTCTTTGTGCCATGTAGAAATGCGTGACTGAGCCTTGACCTTGAAGCCAGCCAACCCTGGAAACTTCTCTCATGGTCATCTTGAATTTAGAAAAAGGCTGGTGGAGAAAAACACGAAACTGTTTTGCAAAAATAATGTCATCATTAGCAATGCTACTTCTTTGCATTAAATCCTGTGTTCATTAATAATATGATAAGAGCAGCACACTTTTCCATTTGTGGGTTGTGTTTCGTTTTACAAAGCACTTTTGCAGTCATTATCTCTTTCGATACTCAAAACACAATTAGGAGATGAAAGATGATTGTCCGCGGGAAACTTAAGGCTCAGAGTGAGCTCGAGGTTGCAGGAGTGCAGAGAGGGCTGGGTGCATGGCTTTTCCTCCTTAAACCCAGTATTGGCAGTCCAGCGGGCCTGCCGACAGCACCTTCCTCGGCTTCACACGGAGGCAGATTCTTACGGGTTGTTCCCAAAGTGCTATTGGGTATCACCGAGGACATAGCTGGGGATGCTCCTGGGAAGGCAAGCTGGAAAGCGGGTTTTAAATTATTCAATGGCTGGCTGGCTGGCTGTCTTCCTT
>NDGM010793845.1:0-11904 GCA_002564305.1 Octomys mimax
AAAAAAAACAACCTCAACTTTAAATAAATAAATAATTTATTTAAATTTATTTATTTAATTTATTTATTTATAATTAATTTATTTATAATTAATATAATTTATTATATTAATATAATTTATAATTAATTTATTTAATTTATTTAAATTTAAATAAATTGTAGTGTAGTCTGCATGAGGCTACAAAGAAGATCCTCTTTACAATTTTGTTCTAAAGAAATAATGATCAAGGCTTTTTGGTGCAAACCTGGATCCCCATAGCTACAGTAAAAACAAAAGAAATGGGTTCTTGAAGACCCAGACCCTGAGCTATGTTCTAAGGGTGCTGAGAGGCAATGAAGTAGCTGGTAAGACAGGTGACAAATGTCTACTACATATTCAGATGTTGACTGTTAAAATACCTCCAAAGTATAAACATATGAATAACTGGTAAAATTGTCTTTTATTATAATGTATTAGCAGAAGAAAGAGCCAGCTTCTGGTCAAATCATGGCGTCTGAGACTACTGGAAAAGAGGACCTCGGATTTGAAGAAATTAGACATTGACACACACACTGGGAATGCGAAGGTTAACGAAGTCAGTTAGCACAAGCCAGAGACCCTAAGTGCATGCCAGGCCTTTACATGGTGAGAGCTGTGGCCAGGACTCAGAAGGCCCTGGCATGTGGTTCCAACAGTGTCAGAGTTGGAGAATTCCTCAGAGAGGCCAAGTGTCTTGGTCAAGGGTGAGGGAAGTCAAGGGCAGAACCCACAGAGCATGTGACCTCAGCTGTGTGAGTGTGTGACCTCGGTAGATGGCACTCTCCTTTCCCAGGAAATCTCACCTCCAGCAGGTCCCAAGACCCTCCAGCCCAGCCTGCCTGTTAGGATGCCTCACCTCTCTTACCCGGCAAGTGCAGAATCAGTTGGGACAAGAGATTGTCATTCTACTTTTGCACAATGACGTCCCTGTGCAGACTGGTTGTGTCTTTCCACTGCCAGCTGGCCATGTCTCAATGTTCGGATGTCAGGGCACCAAGCAGACTGGCAGCATATGTCAGCAGCACGGGGCTTTGGCAGGAGCTAGGCCAGGCAGTGATCACCGGGCAAATCATCTGATTGAACAGCACCCCAGTGCAGCTGGAAAGACAGGCTAAGCAGTGGAGTCAGGGATTGCATCTATCCCAGGCTGCTCCAACAGGAGGACTTGGATCCTTGACTGTAGAAGCATCACAAGCAGAAAGGGTATCCTCCACCTATGCACACATAGGAACATCCCCTAAGACTCTCACAATACTAGCGCTTCACACTCCCACTTAACTCCAGGTCGCAATGCTCGGTGGTATGGGCACCACCCAGCCACCACCGCTGCCAATGGATGCCTAGCCCACAGCTGTGAGCAGCGATGCAGTTCAATTCCCACTCTTCAAGAACAGAGGGCTTTGGAACCCTCCTATGGGCCCGGACACAGGAGGAGCAAAGAATCAGCTTGCAGAGCTGGAAAGGACCTTAGAGATGTCCATACATCTGGTCTCTATTTTAGAGCTGAAGAAAAAGGAAACTACCTGTCCAAAATGACCAACAATAGGGGAAGCCAAAAATGGAGCTTCCTGAACGCCATCATGTTTGCTGGTTTCCACTGCTGCTGGAGTAAACGCAAAGAGGGTCCCGTGTTCACACGGCAGGATCCGTCCCTGTGCAGATGGGAGGGGCCAGACAGTGTGGTGTGGGTACTTCAGGCTGGGATCTCAAATCTCAGAAGTCTCTATATGCCTGCAAAATTCACATGTACATTCTATCCTTTGTGTGTGCATGTATGAAAAACACATATACATGTAAAGTATGTACATGCAATGATGAAACCATGGCACACATACTCTTGTAGAAAAAGCCAGAAGGAGAGAGATCTGATCTGAGACCTCAAGGTGACCCATGAAAGAAGGAATTAGCACCAAGCCCAGAGAGCAGAGCTGTGACACAGTGACCTTTGTCCTTGGTTCCCCATTGCCAGTGGATCATTCCCCTCTTGTCAACCCCTCCATCAGCTCGGTGTGCCTGGGAACCCACCCCATCCTGACCAAGGGGCCATGTACTCCACCCAGAGCTGCCAGCTTTATCTTACTCTGGAATGAGAAGAACCTCGCCCTGTGAGTCATTCTTGGGCATGGATGGAAACATTTCTGAGATAAGCTTCATGGCATCCTTCAGGTGACCGGAAGTGGGAGAGAGTGTGAAGGGCTGGCCTTTGCTCCTGGGGAGTCCTGGGGGTCTTTGTGGGGGTGGAGGACTTGGGGTCTCTCCTCTTCTGTCTTACATCTGCCCTGGCAGCAGGCCTCCAGGAGGGAGAAGGGTTGATGGTGTCCTCTTGCCTCTGCCTGACCTTAGCCAGGCTCTGCGCAGTCACCCCACCATAGAATTGAACCTACACCCCTTCCCTACCAGTGCTGCAAACCTCTGCTTTCTGTCTTCCTGACCCCAGTGCCCCTCATCTGGGCTCCCTTGCCCTTACCCTTGCCTTCAAGTTATAGTTCCCTGAATGTCAGTGGCTTCCCTGACCCTGTACATTTCTGCCAGGGCCACTTGAATCTACCCTGGTGCCTCAATCCTCCCCTCCAGACTCAGGCCATGGCATCTGGTAGCTTCAACCACTAGCTGCCACGTGAGAAAATGTCCTTCAAGCCCCTATATGTCACTACATTATTTTTCCTTGTTCATGACATCATAGACCTGCCTGGGTCTTAGGACAGAAAGTGGTTGGGGTACCCCGTGACAACTCAGTGCCACTGAATTCCATGCAATGCTTCAAGTTCTTGTGATGTATGGTTCTTTTCACTTCCAAAGGTGCCCTGGTGAATTATCCATGTTGGTGCCCTGAGGTCCACTGGACTGTTCCCCTCTGCCCACTGACTTAGGGAAGCAGCCCTAGCTACCATGACAGCAGGGCCTCAGGACCCCATGCAGCCAATCAAAGTGGCACGCAGGGCAGCCAGATGCATACCTCAAAGCAAAGAGGTTGACAAAGAGCAGAGATGTGTTACTCAATGCAGAGGTGGGGAGGAGGCTGAGGACAGCTGGCTCAGGCGGCTCTAACTCCCCACCTGGTTACTGCCACTTTAGCTTAAATAGAGCCATCCAACCTTGGCCTTTAACCTATGGAGGAGGCGGCCCTGGCCATGCAACAGGCCTTAAGGAAATGTCCCAGACCTCTCTTCTGGGACATTCTAAGTGAGAAGTACTAAAGCTTCCTAGGGGGACATACCACTTTAAATGCCTGTGACTTCTTACAATTCCACCAGCCACAGAGTGGATTCTAAATTCAAGATCCAATGTGTAAGAACCCAAGGTGCTCCATGCATTCGGTGGACCTGAGAGCCATGGGAAGATGATTCAGCCATTGAATTTGCTTCCTATATTCGGTTGCCATGTTGCTTTAAGTTCCCATCTTAGCCACCCTGAGTCGGGTTCGGGGGACACACAGCCTGGCAGCCTATGGGCAGAACTCTATAACTACACTGCGTGTTACATCCTGCTAGCCGGAGCTCTTGTCAAATTGCAAATTTCGGTGCCCCTTTCCCTGCTGACCCTGATTCATGCTCAAGGGCAGCACTTGGAAGATGTGCTGAGTGGATCTTACGCTGGGAGTTCTGGGCTAGAGAGAGCTTGGTTTCTCATGGTCCATTGCTCCCATCCGACCCTGTAATGAGGACTCATCCCACATGCATTCTCCAGCCCAGTGGATTAAGTCTCCTCCTTCCTAGAGGGCAGGCAAGTCGGACATGCTGTGAAAATCACAGACACGTGTGCAATCATTTTAAGAAACGAGGGAAACCAATTTAGGAAATCAGGTTGGAAAAGGCAGGCAGGCTAATCCAACGTCACATACATACAAGAGGCTAAACTTGCCCAGAATTCCAGGAGGACCAGAGGTCAACTCTCAGTCTGTGGCAGAGGGGAGGGAAACTCAGTAGGGTGCCCCGAGGTGGTCCAGTGATAGGAAACAAGAACGTACGCCATGAGGTGCCCGCGGCGGAGGCTGGCTTGCAGCTTACCAACCTGCTTCCCCTGTGTCCTGGACAGCCGTGGATGGCACTGCCCAGCCCCCATGCACGTGAGAACAGCCATGGCTTGGGCTTTGGACTCTGAAAAACGGCAAGAAACCATCTGAGCCTTACAGGCAGGGACTGTGCGGGGCAGAGCCAAGGCTCAGGAGCACAGAGTAACAGGTGAAGGAACCGAGGCAGAGGCGACCACACAGCAGATGTCGCCGTGGGCCATCCTGGGAAGAAGTGGACCTGGTGGTGTCTCAGCCCCCAGCCTGGCTGGCCCGTGCCACACCGCCTGTCTATGCTGTGAGAGCTCTCACTTACAAAGGGTGTGCACATTCCTCAGTTAGTTGAAGCCTCCCAAGAATCCTGCCAGGGCCCTCTTGACCTTCTGGAGTATGCAAGAGAGACAGAATTGCATACTTTTCGCCACGTAGTGCCCCTGTCCCAGAGTCCCCACGAGAAAGCTTTTCTGATGCAAGTCTCAAAGATGCTGTAAAATCCCACAGAACCCACAGTTGTCACACACAGAGGCAGGCAAGTCTGCCCCTCACTGTCTCCTGCTGGGTGTCGGGGTCTCTGCTCAGGTCAGCCTTAGAAAGCAGGGATGCGTTCCTGGGGTAGAGAGAATTGGAATAGAATCAAGAATATCCCTACCCCCCAGCATCTGTTGCCTTGACAACCTTCCTGCTAGGCCCCTTAAGAGATGGTGATGGGACTGAAGCCCTCACTTGCTTCTCATTTTGGTAATGGGCTCCCAGCTGGAGCTACGTCTCCCTGGCCTTCACTTTTGTGCTCTTTCCAGTTTCCTTCTCCCTCACTATTGGATTAATAATCCCTCACTGGATTAACAATGAGCAGAAGCAAACAAACACGGTCCAGGGAGGTCAGCACAGGTATGGGTATCCAGAAGCACCAAACTTCTACACACAGCCTGTGGGTGACCCATGCTGCCCTAAGGAGACACACTCCATGATGCCTCTTCATGCCCCGGGGCCCACATCCTTGGTTTAGGTAATGAAGTAGTGCCTTCCCTGTAAAGCTACAATTCTCCACCAGCGGAATGGAGCACATACAGTCTTCTATGTTATAATTGCAGGTCCAGACTGTATAGCTTGCCCTACGAGGTGCCACATGGCCCATGCTGCTAAGGGCTCCATGTCTGTGTCTCTAACATTCCTAATTGGAACTTGAGCTCCAACCTGATGGTTGTTGGGGACTTGGGGAGGTGATTTGGTGAGGATGGCAGGGTAGGGAGTGCGTGATGGGATCAGTACCATTGGGTGACTAAGAAGACCAGAATCCTGGGGTCCCACGACGTGCGGACCTATGTCCCCATCTTGTAGGCACTATGCACCACCCCTGCAGCAGAAATCAGGCCCTTGCTAGACACTTAATCAGCTGGCACCTTGATCCTAGAGAACTCACCCATACACTCTGGCCAGAAATCAAACATATTTCCATCCACCTTCCCAGTGGCCCTTCATGTGGAGCCAGTGCTGAGCAGGACTCATTCTTGCAAGGCAGAGTCCAACACGCATTGCCACCATGCCACTTTTCACAAAGTTCCCATCCCTCAGGAGCCCGTATGTCTTTCCCACTTCCCATGGCTTCAGCTCTCTGCCGCCCCTCCTGTGCCTGTCTCCGCTCCCTACCAGCCATCTTCATATCTTTACTCTTTCAAAGGGATGAAAAGCACTGGACCCAATTGTCTGCACTGGCTGAATCTCTGCCCTGGCTGGAGAGAGCTGGCAGCACCCCAGAGCAGCCCAGGTCAATGGGAGGCAGGAGCTGAGACCGTTGTTGCCTTGGCACCAGGATGGGTGTCATCTGCCCTCCTGTACTGTGCCCCCTGGAAAAGAAGCTCGAGACATCTGGAGCAGGTGGAGCTATGAGTAGACCACTGCTGGCATGTTCCCACCTGCCTATGGTGACAGAAGAACACAGTGCCCACACAGGGTCAGCGAGGAGTAAACACCACAGGTGGTCCAATGAGCTCATATGGCAGGGAGCGGCCTGAGGTGACCCCGCCCACCCCCAGCAGCCATGGCCAGGAGGGAGCCTGGCTCCTGTGTGTTCTGGAAGTCAGATGGGCACCCCACAGGTCCCCGTGACTTGGACTGGTGCCCTGGACCACTGTCGGAGCTTTTCTGGGTCACACAGTAACGGAAACAACTGGCATTTGCAGAAGATATTCGGGAAGTCTTTTATTTCCCTGCCAACCCGTGCACGGATTGTTCTGGAGCTCCATAAACAGGACCCACTCGCTGGTCACCAGTGTTTGTGAGCTGCGTCCCGAGGGAGTCAGCTCTCTATCAACAATTTTCCTGACCTCGAGGTTCCGAGGCCAGTGGGGCTGTGGACACACATCTGCATCAGCAAGGCACCTGTGTTAGCGGTGACAGAAACTGTCTACTGCCAGAGGCAACCTCTGATGATGTCTCAGAGGCTCTTTATCCAGGTGTTCCTGGAGTCCCCAGGGTGGAGCAGAAATGTCACTACTGTGCCCTACCCACATGCAGAGACACTGACATCAACAGCCTGGGGAGTGCCTGGCATTTCCCACAATGATTTAAACATGTAGCCAAGCTGGAGAACGGATGCTGGTTTCTCATGAAACTCACGTTCCCTGCCCCCTTCCCTGGAGATGTTTGTAAGGAATTTGTCCACTATGGTCACTTCACTTGGGTGTCTTCCAATATCTGGGGCCCAGGGGTGGGACTAAGAGTGGTCATACAATTCAAACAGGAGGACTATCTGGATCTAAGGCGATCAGCACATCCTGTGTTTGTCTTCCCAAGCTGCTTTCTGTTTTGCTTTTACTTCCTTGCTGTTTTTCCCTTCAACAAACCACACTCACAAGCAAGACACACACTCTAACCTGTTACCCTCCCTTTGTGTTCAAAGACCAATCTGAGTATGATCTCACTGGGTCTCAAAATATCCCTGCGAAGAGCCCGGCCTTTGTTCCCTAGGGCAAAGTCAGAAACATGCAGGTTGGAAGAGGTCTATCTGACCCTGCGTTGGAAACCACATCATGATGGAAGCCCTATGTCCTGAATAATTTCCAGTTCACAGAAGTGTTTCCCCCTATACATTCCTGTGGAGTCTTACAGCGAATCTGCAGGGATAGTATTTTCTTAGCCAAAGTGACCACACCTCCTGCTTTACTCCCAGCAACCGAACGTATTATCCCAGAGGAAGTATTCCTGGGATCTCCTGACACTCAAAAGAGACTTGCTGTGAACAATGAATTCACAGCTCACCGTCTTTTAACCATTCTCTTGTTTTAAGAGGGAGGCAGTTAGGCTCACACAGGTTAATTTGTTCAGAGCTATTTTGCTGATTGGAGGCAGAGGTAGTAAGACAAACGCTGGCCCTTGCAGTGGGGTATGACCAAACAGCCATCAGCCTGTTCCTGAGCTAACCTTTTTTATACTAGAGGAAGAAACTAAAAATGCAGGGAACTATTTCTTCAAAGTCTTCCTTAGAATGTTCTCTGCAAGAGAATGAGCCCAGCACTTAGCAGTCTCCTTGACAACATTCTGTGAAAACATCCTCGCAGATTAGTAAATGACATGTCATTGTCATCAAAAGGATACTTGAAAGCTCAGAACTGGAAATTCAGTGTGAGGAAATGCATGCTAGTTGTTCTTTACCTTGGGACAGTTCCCACCCCTCTCCTAGCACACCTGCTGTGCAAAATAAAATGGGCTCAGTCTAAGACACTGTTCTCCTCCAGGGCCATCACCACAGGGCAACCAGAGCTCGCCAGATGTTCTGACAGCCTCTGTCCCTGGAGGTCCTCATGAGTCAGCTCTGTTTTGCTCATTTCTCATGCCAGAAAAGCAGCTCTCATCAACAGGGATGCTGGGGTCCAAATGAGATGAAATATAGGACCGCGGTCCCTCCACGGGAACCCAGTGCTGCCGATTGATCGCTGCCATCCCAGGAGCATGAGTAAAGGGTAGCGGCTCTGCATTAACCCTGAGAGAAGGCCAGTTGCCCTGCGAACTCCCTGAGTGATGGTGATACAGAATGGTGAGCCCAGCGGGCTGGCAGAGGTGGGGGTGTTTTCAGGAATCCCATCTAGACTCTGGGTGGGGCTTGCTGGGAGTGGGAAAAGGATCCTAGAAAGCACCTCAGCCACCCTCCACCACTAGCGAGGAGGCCTCTCTTTCTTTCTCATGGCCCAGGGAAGCCCCAACCCCTGTACACGACTGATTATATAAATCAGGACATCACTTCCCTAAAATGTCACAGTTCCAGGCCCGGATGGTATCTTTACTTCATAGTCCTTTCAGCCATTACTTGGCCCTGTAAAGGGTAACAGGAGCCACAAGCTCAAGAAATGAGGGAGGGGGATCAAAATTGCTTCTCTAGCTAATATTTTTTGTTCTCCCCATCAATCTGGCCTTTGAGCAGTCCCGAAGGCCTGCCTGGCTCTCACGGATTGCTTTCCTTTAGGGAACAAAGCAAATGGCAACACAGGCATTTTAGAATTCTTTGGGGGCAAAGATGCTGTGCAGCGAGCTTTTCATATAAATGGATGAAATCTCCCCCGCTGCCAACCTAAAATTCCAAAGGTGCGGGCAGGGTTGGTCTCCTAGCCTAGCAGCCCTAGTAGCAGGGCAAAGGGCTCCCCGGGCTCTAAAGAACCAATTTGTGTTTCAAATACCTCTGGAACTTGACACCTTGACGCCACCTACTCACAGGGAATCTGAGCAAGCCCTAGAACAGCTTTCTTAAGGAGAGCTGCAGACTCCTGGCTTTGTGAAAGGTCTGCCTATTCACCCTCTGGGCTGCAGGCCTGGATCGTGGGGGCAGGGCACCCCCTTCGTGTCCCAGTGGCCTCCAAGGCTGACCAGCCCAGGAAGGGACACCAGCTCTTGCATTCCCTGGGTCTGCAGATCCTGATCAGTGGGATCCAGAAGCCAAACGATTGGCACCACAGGGCAGCTGTCATTTGGAAAAGCAGACATAAAGACTGTAAAACCAGCAGGCAACATTCAATAGACCTTGTCTGTAGACTGGGACAAGGCGATGGATAGCTTTGCAAGCATAAAAAACAAGCCATAACCGATTTTCTATGATTTTAGGTGGACAAACAGTATTATCAAGGTGAATGGAGACCTCCAATGTTCTGCAAAAATCTTTTGAGCTGGCTTGCAAATCCGGATGCCCTGAGCAAAGCCACATGTCCCTATTCTGTGAGCCCAGGTGCCTTTTTCATCCAGCCAGGAGGCCCGGAAGACTCCAGGGCCCTTCTCAGGCAAGTCCAGGAGGCTCTTCTTCAGGGGTTCTGTGTAGGTGAAAGGTCTGGGCGCAGCCAGCCTATGCCCCTCCCCTCTCCCAGGCCCCGCCTGCTCTCAGGTTTCCAAGGCTGTAGAGGCAGGAGCCTGATCAAATGTTCTCCTGTCACCCTCAGGGATGGCCTACCTCTGTCCCTTCCTGCTGGTGAGGATGCAGCCGCCTCTAGGGCCTCAGGGTGGCCCCATCCCTAACCCCATCTCTCCTGAGCAGACACAGGCACGCCTGCGACCCTGGTCCTAACCGCGCACGTCGCTGCTCCCGTAGTCACGCAACAGAGAACACCTATGTGCCCTGCACTTTAATTTTAGTGGCTCTGCGTGAAAGTGAGAAAGGAGGTTAAGAAATGATATTTCTGCTTTGCCAAAGAGGACCATACTGATACAAGTCCCCTCCTGGACCCTCCCCGGGTTGCCCGAGGGGCCTGTGGGGACACTGTCTGGAACCAGTCCTACGGCCACCTCTTCAGGACGATAGACACCTACTGGTCGTGCCTCCTTCCAGGAGAGGGTGGCAGCGAGCGCGGGGCACCGCCTGGGTGTCCCAGTGGCACCCCAAGGGTGTTTCCTGATGGCACCTCGGGTCTCTGCTGGGGCACTATGGATCGCGCAGGTCACCCAGGTCCCCTCCTACCTTCACAAAGAGCTCGATCTCAGGGTCCTTGTCGTCCCCGTTGGCCGTCGCTGTGTCCGTCATGCCGTCACCCCGTCCCCTTCCCGGCGTGTGTCTACTGTGTTTTAAACCATCCACTCCTGGACCCACGGGAGGGCACAGGTGAGGGCAGCGCGGGGCAAAGACGGCGACGGTAATAAGTCCTGAGCAACAAGTGCTGCAGCGGCGGCTGCGGCGGCGGTGGTGTCACCGGATCCCGACTGTCAGCGATCGTGCTGCGAGCCCAAAATAGCCGCGGCCGGGGGCGGGGTCAGGGGGACCTGCTAGGCCACTGTCCGGTAGGGACAGAGCCGCCCCCTGCGGGCCTGGGGGGGGGTGCTAAATGAGGGGAGGAGAGGTAGAGCAGCAGACAGGAGAGATGGCTTTTCAGTTTTAAATGACCCCCTCCCCCAGTTCAGGGATGAACCCAAGGCTTTGACACAGAGCTACACCCTCCGCCCTTTATTTATTTATTTATTATTTATTTATTTTAATTTTCTGAGACGGGGTCTTATTAAGTTGCTAAGTTGCTCAAGTGACTGGGCTTGAACTTGTGACCATCCTGTCTCAGCCCCAGAGTACTGGGAAGTTTAGTGCTACCAGCTCCCACCTTGGAAAGCTTTTCCTGTCCTCTTAGCCCAAGCCAGGGGGAAGCAGTGAGAGCCAAGGCAGGCAGGAAGGACAGGCACAAGGACCCGCACTGGGGGCCTTTGCAGTCCTCTGTGGAATAAAGAGGGACTGGGCAGGTGGTGGGAGGGCAGAGCTGTGAACTAGGGGTTATTAGTTGTCCCCCAGCAAGCGAGCAGCGACTGCTCTCTCTGTCTCTGTCTCTGTCTCTGTCTCTCTCTCTCCCCTTCCCCCTCTCTCTCCCCTTCCCCCTCTTCCTCTCCCTTTCCCTCTCTCCCTCTCTTCTTCCCTCTTTCCCACTCTTTCTTGCCATTCTTTCCTTTTTGTTCTCTTTGTTACTTCAAGGGCATATGACACACATGCAGAAAACCCACACACGTGAACACAATACAGACTCACACTTCAGAGAGCTGCCCCAACCTGCTCCTCCCACGTAGTGAGCAGTTCCTCTAGGATAAGCAGCGTCCCCACTGGAATGGGTGCCCAGCTCCTCTGCCTCCGTCTTGGTGCTATGACTGTTGCTCCTGCCACCATACAGATGAGAGTCACCTCTCTGCTGGTGACCTGGATGGCGGGTGCAATGTGTGCCATTTTTCTTCACTGCCCCCACTCATTTCTCCCTTCTGCTCAGGGATGCGCTGGTGGCATCCAGCTGTGAGCACCACATACTTGCCCGATGACCGTTCTCTCTGTAGATATCCTCTGCTTGGAGCCACCCCCCTTTCCTCTCTGAAATACACCTGGGGTGGGATTGCTGGGCCCCAGGGTGTGGGATGTCCGCCATACACAGCGCTGTGTGTTTCTAAAGCCATGACACTGGCACATGCTCCCCATCCTTGGTGCCTCTTAATGACAGTTGCTCACTTTTTGCCATCAGAATCTGGTCACTTTCTCTGTTTTCTCTGCCTTCTCTTCAGTTAACCCTGTCTGTGCTCTGCCTTATTTATAATTTGTATTTGTTCCATCATTTTATGAGAACAAATTAATTGCTTAATAAGAAAAATATATAATAACCCATAGGATGTGCCAGACAAAACTGCTACGCACCTTGCAGGTCTCATCTTGTTAAATCTTTATAAGCAGTGTCATTCCCCTGATTTTACTACAGGGGAAACTGGGGCATACGGTGCTGAAGTGACCCGCCCCGGAAGTAAATGGTAGTGAGGATCCAGTTGCAGACAGGCTGATGAAACTGCCTCTCAACCACTCCACCAGGTGTTGCCCTCAAACTTAGTGCAGCACGCAGGTCACTTCCGGGACAGAAGCTATCCTGGCCTGAGGGAATTAAAAGTCTGTG
>NDGM010793975.1:0-10183 GCA_002564305.1 Octomys mimax
GGGGGAGGAGGGGGAGGAGGAGAGGGTGCATAATTTTAAACTAGTCTTCTCTTCTGATGAAATAAATAATACAACATAAAATAATGCCAAAATCACAAGAGCTAGGGGAGAATATGTGTGTGAGAAAAAAGACGAAAATGGAGGGGAATGTGTATTTGTACTCGCATCTGTGCTGGCAGTGGAAGAGGAGAAAGAGAAACGCCAGTCCCACAGTAGGGACATAGAAGACATGAATCCTCAGCAAGTTTTCGTGGTCACCACACCTCCATGATACCCCAGTGATCCTCGCCTTTTAGTCCTTCCATCTTGGAGACTGCGGGAGCACGAAGCCTCCTAAGCCCCTTCCTCAGGCGCTCAGGCCCGCTGTTGGTGGTAGACTGCACCGCCTCAGCGCATGGTTACCTAAGCACCTCTGTGGGGTTCACAACAACTCAGCCATCATAATGAAACATCTGTGATCATTTGGAAACAAAAATGCTTTTCCTTGTTAAATTTCCTTCTCTAATTATTTGACTTGATCTAACAATTTTGTAAAGCAGATCAAATCATGAATAGCTATGGGTATGTTTTTCTAAAAATGTGTTTTGGAAGACTTACTTGTAGATGGTTTTGCTTTAAAGTAGACATTTAAAGGGCGCTTCGCTCACATGGGCATTGCTGTGACTGTGGTATTTAACAATGCTGTGTAGAAGAGAATTCTATGAAAGCAAGCAGGTGGTACTCTACAGCATGGTGCTTTGAGAGACCCCCACCTAAGCTGGAGTGAACATGCAAAGATTTCCTGAACAAAATCCTGGCTCCACCTCAAGTACATATTGAGCTATGTCCATATCTACTTTGGTCTTGCACTGACAAATACTACATTTGAGCCTCATTTCTGTATAATCCTGGCCCCTTTTATATAAAGACTGCTGCATATAAAGAGTACAATAAAATAATTTTGTTCTAAAGATGTTTTCTTCCAAGAATACCAAAAAAATAGATGTATTAACTTTAAAAGCAGAGACTACATGAGCATATTTGCAAGATCTCGTCCCAGTGAGGAAAACAGCCTGAAGCTGGAGTCCAACCTCAGGCAAAGCACTTGGCGAGAATGTAAGGCTCAACCGCCCAGAAACTCCAAACACCAATTAAATTTTACCAAAGGAAAACAAATTTGGTGAATGTTACACACTTTTCCTGTTCCCTGATTCTGAGAGTTTCAAAGAGCCAGTGAGCTTACCCAGTGAGGGACTTCTGGCATATTTCCAACTGGTCCAGCAAGTGTGGTAACAGCCGTCCCATGGTCTCATCTCCAACACAGCACTGCACCACGTTGGGCATTTCGTGTGCTCGAGTCATGATTTTCACCCAAGACTTATCTATATTAGAAAAGCGCTTGGCTTCCTGCAAGAATGAGGTAACAACACCTGGAAACGTCTGTGATCCCAGGGCAGTGTCTCAGATGCTTCCAACTGATGCCATAGAGATAACCAGGCTAGGTACCAGGGCAGTGTGCTTAGGACCTCATGCAGACCAGTCTATTTAAATTCTCCTTTCATCTTTTGTGCCATATTAACTTCTTCATTAAAGATCTTTAGCCCAACCCTAATACTCCCATTAAGTAAAAACAGGAAATAGAAATAAAAATAATTCTTCACAAGACAATTTCAGAGGACAAGACATTCCCAACTGTTTTCATGAGCTATCTCTAAATGAAGCAAATGTTCTACTGATGAGTCTTCTACAATGACTACTGGATTATTTGCAGGTTTACAAAAACACATAAAAAATATAAAATTAATTGCAGCCCAATTCTAATATTTCAAAAAACTAACGTATTTTCAGGAAAATTGGAAGATACCCAAGTCATTTTGAGAGTGTAGGAATAATGGTTTCTTCTCTATGATTTTCTGCATAATCAACAAGCAAGGAACTCCACTAGTTCCTTAAATATCTATATGAAAATTTCTATTTTTAAGTCCAATTTTATATTCTTTTCTACCTATCATGAAGAAAAACATGTACAAACATAAAATAAATAAATAAATAAATAAATAAATAAATAAATACCAAACATTAGTGCATGAATATTTTGCACAGTGGACCAAAAGCATAAATTTCATGCTTTATGATTGGTTAAAAACACTCTCTCCTCTAATTAAATTGAAAACTAATCAAAGAAAAAGCCTCAAACACTAAGTGAAGAGCAGTGAACATAATCATACTTACAAAAGGCAAATACACTGTTAAGATACTATAAGGTTGCAAACAACTTAGAGCAATTGAATAAGTTCTTTGCTTAAAATGTCTTTTAAAAACTCAAAATACACCCCACATATATCAAGCAATATAATTACAACTTGATGATAAAAATACACCCCGTATCTTCTGTGGATCTTTTTGTTTTGGGGCTTTTGCTTCTCACAGATTTTCATCCCTCAATTTTACAGTACCGATAGAATTTAATATAGTGTGTGTTATTTTAAAATGTCAGTAGTAGATTAACAAATTGTCCTACCATTGTCAAGATAACTACATCGTAATTCTGCACTGCCCCAAAAGTATCTAAAGATGCATATCAATGATGCAGGAGCTCATGCTTTGCCTTTTTAACCCTCCATTTCCTGTTAAACATCATAGGTTCATGCCACCTTATTCTGTCACCTCTTTCTTTCTGCAATTCCTCACCATCCTTGAAGAATAACATCATCAGATGCGACAATAAAAATAGTGTGGAGGAGGTCTAACAGAGACTAAAATAGCATTGCACTCTTTAAGAGTCTATCAGTTCTTAAATATTTCTCCAATAGGACAACTTGCTAGGATCATAAAGAAATCTCCAAAACCTTGGGCAGCTGCTTGGCAATGTCTCCTCCCACGAAGACGGCTTCCAGATAAATCCACAGGTTCTGGACAGTCATCCAGTTTTCGATGATGTCGGTTGAGTTGGAAAGGTACTGTACCCATTTCTGAATCTGTACTTTGAATGGCGTATTGTACCTAACATTTGAAAATAAAGCCAAATGTTCATCACTTCATTTTGTCATTTTCACAATAAAAATTCTGTTTAGAATTTGTAGTTTTTAACCTGTTTCTTTAGAACTCTGACTACATTGCTGGTTTTCACAGTGATGATGCTGAGTGAGTTGTCACCATTTACTGGGTATTGTCAGCCTAGCTTTATCTAGTTTTCTCCAGAGCATAAAGCACTGGCGACTCATGATCTAAGAAGCAGATTGGCTGTGCAACAGGATGATCTCGCACTCCCAGAGCAACGTGTCTGTCACTGTTCCCAGGACCGAAAAAGTCCTGCTCTCTCTAACTGAGTTACTGGGTGGCTAGGCAGCCACCCCAAAACATATCAACTTTATCTAATTTGTGTAAGGGTATATGTCTTCTCTGTATCCAAGGATGCTATTATCCATGCAGCCTTCAGTCTAGTTGGGTAGAAATAGTGACTAAGTTCATTAAAAACAAAATTTAAGCAGTCCAAATTTGACATGATCAACTTTCTAAATCTCTAAAACCTAATTTTATATGACATGGAACTGACTTATATGTACCAAATTGAAAGCAAAGGAAATTTTATCAAGACAGGATTAAATAGTGTTTCTTGTATTAAAAGTATTGACCCAAATACACAGTTAAAATAACACAATAAAATCTCAGTGGCATCTGTATGTTACACAATTACTGTAGACTTCAAAACCTGATGAATAAAAATTGTTTTAGAAAGAGCAAAAGGGAACCAGCTCCTTGCTGTGCTCTAAGGAAATGCATGTCCACGAGTCCAGGTCCACACGCTCAGAATCTTACTGCTCTACGGATTCCATCAACTTGTCCAATAGAAGAGTTCTACTGGCATTTCTCTATGCCATGTGACACATCTTTAAGAATTCACTGCACTGTCTGTCTTGGTCTGAGTAACAGAGACCCTGGTACCTCATTACAGTGTCCACAAATGTTGGTGGAAGGAATTTTTTCAAGTAGAATGATCATTATTTTGAAATTCAAACTGAATCCCCACTGGACCCTAGAGCCTATCGAGCTGTCAACTACGTAACTTATCAGCAGCAAAGCTGAAGTGTTCAGCATGATCCAAGTGGACAGTTACGGGTGGCATGATTTTGTCCAAGTGACCATCTCAAACACATCCCACAAATGGAATGAAACAGTGTGCTGCACACTCTGCCAAAGGCTAAAATTAAAACAAGTATTTTCAGTGCTAAATAAGTTGCTGCACATTTTTTACTAATTTCCCTTGACATGTTTGTTCCCGTGCTCCTCAAGTGTAAGAGTAAAGACAGATGGATTTCCTACCTGTTGCTCAGAAGAGAAGCCAGCAACATCAAGGTGTCCTCCATGTTGGCGATGATTTCTGAGGTACTGTCTCCTCGCAGGAGGAGTTCTCCACGGGCTTTAAAGCTGCCAAATGTGAAGGTTTTGTTGTCCCATTCATTAATCACTTGCTTCAGCTTTTGCTCTATGTCTCTCTCTTTGACTGCACTGATACAGATGTCCTGTCACAATGACAAGCCCTGGCTTTATTACATGAAAGTCATGTAACTCATTAATAGACTAGATCCAGCTGAGAGCCTGTCTTCACTGTGTGCCACATGTGGAACTAAAGCAGGTATACTTCCACAGACAGAGACAGAGTCAAGGAGGGAAATTTTGGGATAAAGGTATTATTAAGTGGAACATAAATTACAAATTTTCACACCAAACTATTATAGAAAGAAAGAAAGCAGACAAGATGTAGTAACTTTTACTTTAGTCTCAAACTGAAAACTTACTGCTCCTAATTTTACTTATGCAGTCATGCTGCATAAGAAAATGAAGTAGCCAAAATCTGATTTCTTCCCAAATCTTTCACTCCCTCAGTTTCTCCTGCAGCTTCCTCTTTACCAGACTTAGTGGAGCTCTGCGGTAACCCTCACTTCTTCTCAGACTATCTTCCCTTTGAGGGTGAGAGAATCTACACTCAGGCATTCAGTGACCTTTTACATCTCCAAGCAAGACTCACATCCCTGTACCAACTGAGCTTCTCTATGTGGATGTTTCAGCAAAACCCTAAATACAACCTGTGAAATATCAAACTCAGGCCCAAAGTCAGTCTACGATCCACACACCTTGTTGCCCAACTGGATCCAGTTACCATATTACCTTCCCAGGCAGAAGCACAAAGGTCAGACTTCTCAGCAAGGAGTCTACAACTTAAGGCTTCTGTGCTCCCTGTCCTCCCCGGACCACATGAACTCCGTCAACAAATTCTGCCCAGTTTCACCTACTAAAAATCTTTTAACCATCTTCTTTCCAACTTCATCACCTTCCTTTTAAGAATAACCTGAATTACTTTTCAAACTCTAATTGGTTTCTCATCTTTCTCCTCTTACTCTCCTTCAGTTCTTTGTATATATAAATACCAGGATGACCTTTACAAAACAAAAGCTAACAATGGCCCCGCCTCCTGGACACATCTCCGGCATGGCTTTCCCTTGCTTTAGAGCCCAAAATGCACAGCATGTTCTGGGCTCACCCTATTTCCTGGCCCCAGCTGTTTCGTCTCTCTCTCCTCCACCACACTCCAGCCACACAGCTGCCTTCTGCTCCTGCAGCACAGATGATGTTCTTCACATCTCGAATGGTCTTTTCTGCACTTTCAAAGTCTTACATGACAACACCCCCTTCTCCCAGCCAGGTTTACACAAATTCCAGCTTTCTCTACCTTTATCTTCTACAAATGAGACCAACTTCTTTGTCATAGGCCCTTGTCCAGTAGTATACATTGCCCTAAGTGGTGTTTACTACCATGCATAACTGCACCTTTATTTACATAATTATTTCATTATACTAATTATTTAATGATCTATGAATGCTGAAATGAATCTTTATGTCTCCAGCATAGAATGTATCACATGGAAAGCATTAAAATAAACTCTTGTGGAAGAATTAATGGCAAAATGTCAGGAACAAAGCTTCAGATGTCCCAGCATGATTTACTGCATGACACAGGAATGCAATAACATCATCCCATCTTCCAACACAGAATCCCACCTAGCAACTGTACCTCTATTTCTTCTTTGTATTTCAGAAGAGGAGCCTCCATGATGTTTCTTAACTTAAACGTTTCATTCCCCACATCCAGCTTGTGCCCGGTGAGAGTGGTGATCCTCTCCCAGTGCCGCTCCATCATGGCTTTACTAGCCATGTATTCCAGCAGGGGGCAGCACTCGCTGAAATCATCAATGGTCTTCTTCAAGTCCAAATGGGCCTGCCAGTCTTTCGATGCCCGGGGCAGTTTCCGAAACCTGCGGAGGGAAATCCACATGAAAGGCCATCTGAATTGAGTCCAGATAGCTCTAATGTAAGACTGTCTGGCAGTACTGCTATCAAAAATAGTCTCTTCAAATACCTATCTCATTTTGAAATTCCATACGTTAGAGGCTGTTACTATAAGTTACTATCATAGTACACAAAATTGCTCTTCCAATTCAAGGAGGGTTTTTGGTAATCTCTCAAGACGTTTATCCAGATATAAGCATTTCTTCAGAGGATAGAGATCCCTTGTAATTCATTTCACCTCTACAAATATAGACTGAGAACGCAACAAGCACAAAGCACAACAGAGTACACTAAGCATTCACCTAATATATATGACAAATGATTTTCCTTTTCCTTGCTTTTAGTACTTAAAATAATGTTGAAGGGGCAGGGAGATGGTTCAGTAGAATAAGTGCTTGTCTGGCAAGCACAAGTGCCTGAGTTCAACCCCTGGTTCCACAAAATTAATTAATTAATTAATTATTTAATTAAGTATGTTGAAGAATTGTGAGGTTCTCGCTTTTACTCTAGAAAATTATCTAACTTAAGCTTCACATATTTGATAAATGTGACACAAACACAGATCTGCTCCCTCCAACCTACAGAAAAGATCCTGACATGATTAAAAGATGTTCTTATCTTATATACAAAGGGCAAATTAACCAAAAGCATGTGACAAGGATGATGTGAACAGACAACAATAGTGTCACAAGATGCACTTCATGCACCTGAGCTGTACCGTGTTTGGCAGCCCATGCAGGAGGCAAGCATTTGAAGTCCAACAGATCTGCCCATACCATGCATTTCATTTCTCACCTGTTCTGGAATTCTAAGAGTTCACTGTTGATTTTTTCAATATTCACTTCTGACCAAAGAGTTTCTTGATAACTATTTACAGTCTCTATGACACTGTTGTACAGGGTGTATATTTTCTGTAGAAGATTTAACTGTTTTTTTATTTCAAGAAGCTGAGGATACTGTGTAACTGGAAGACCAAAAAGTTCCTCTCCTCCGGTATAGGTGATGTATTTCCGATAGATATTATCAAATTGATTCTAAGAAACACACAAATGAAAACTAATGGGCATGATTTGTACATGCTCAAACACACAATGAAATAAAAAGCCTGGGAAACAAGCAAGACACATGTGGAATGCTACATGATTATGATTACTTCACAAAAACCGTTTCTACTTCTTTCAGAAAGTAAGCACATTCCATATTGAGATGATAAGCTTGTCTATCATTTAAAAATGTGCCTTCCAATAAGGATTAGGAAGATAGAGCAATGTAAAAGATTACCTGATACATAATAAGCCTATCACTGGCTTCCTGTGGATTCAAGCCACTCACCATTGGACCATTCTGAAGCAAAAGTTAAAAAGACACAGAATAGAATTAAATATTTGTGTACAAATTTCATGAAATGTAACTACTGGAATTTCAAAGTTAACGTTCACACTTGTCACATATGATAGGAAGCAGTTTTCTCTCTCTTAAAAGCAGACAGTCGTGTACTTGGAAATATGGTAAAACGTCATTAACTTAAGACACTTTGGACATTTAGAGGATTTATTTTTCATTTGTTAGGTGACAAAGGCAAAGAAGAGTCAATAAATTCTCTGGAAAAAGCACATACTTACATTTCTGGTTTGGAATAAAACTCTAGTATGTTAACTCACAGATTTCATCATTCTACTACCTGTTTCTAAAGTGAACCCTAATTTCAATATTCCAACAAGGCTTGCCTTTCTGTGGCTCTTTAACTAGGTGAGCTTCTCTGCGTCCTCATTGATGAAGTGAGCACATTCATTCAGTCTGCTGACACTAGCTTTGTGCTTTGCTATGCTTCTGTTAACCAGCTAAAAGTTTAACTCATACCTTATACACATAATTCCTTTCTGTAGCAAATTAGAATGAGCTGAAAAGGGACTGCACCATAAAACACATTTCCGCTAGAAGACTCTGCTCTAAAATTCATGATTAAAATACCCCTGACTGGGCTGAGGACATAGCTCAGCAGCCTAAGCACCAGCCTGGCAAGCACGGGGGCCTGGGTTCAATCCCAGGTACCACAGGCCATGCCGGCCTTGACCTGGGCCCACCAAGCTGGCCGGTAAAACCAGGTGTGGTGGTGCGTGCTCGTAATTGCAGTACTGGGGAGTCTGAAACAGATCACTATCAATCCAAGCTGTTTAGCAAGACTACCAAATAAATAAATAAAAATAGACTTTTACAAATAAATAAAAATGAAATACAACTGACTAGAGCTGTGTTACATCTGTCTTGTTTAGCACCGTGTTTCCAGCACAATGGACAGAGCCTCACACCTTCAGGATGCCTAAGCATCTGTACAGATAAGGAACACTACACATGCAGCACTCTAGGAGGCTGAGGCAGAAGGGTCACAAGTAAGCCCCACCTGGGCAAATTAACAGATGAAGGAGAGCTTATATAAAAAAATAATTTTTAATGTAGAAAGTGCTGAGAATGTAACTCAGTATGAATACCCTGGTTTCAATCTTCAGTAGTGCAAAAAAGAAAACAAAGGAAAAGGAGGAACAGCATTTGTGTTTGTCTCGTATTTGTCTACAGATACTTAGAAAGTTGTAATTTCAGTAACAGAACAGTGATGCAATGTGAAGGATTTTTTTTTTTAAATTCTCCGTTTCATGTTGAAATATTTCTAAATGAATTCTAAAGGAAAAAGGAAATGCTATTAATTGTCTTCAAAATCAAATGCCCCCTTCTGAAGTGCTCCCTGGACCCCTCCAGACTCAACCCAGGCCCAGCCTGTGTGTGACACCTTCCTCTCCACCGCACCTACCAGACCCCTCTAGAACCAGCCCAGGCCCGATGTGTGTGTGAGACCTGCTCCATCATGCCCACCAGATCCCCTCCAGACCCAGCCCAGGCCCAGCTTGTGAGTGAGACCTTCTGCAGTGCTCGCCAGAACCCTCCAGTCCCAACCCAGGCCCAGCATGTACGTCGGACCATCTCCACCCTCAGGGGAACCTCTTCCATCATACAGGCTTGGTGTGAAACTCTGCGGCTGAACTACCTGCAGAAAGGCCAGGGGCCAGAACCACGCAGCTAAGCCAGGAGCAGAACACCTTGCCAGAGGGGTTCACTTCCATGGAATGCAGGAGGAAGAAGCTAAGCACAGCAGCCAGACCAAGCCAGGAACAACTGGATGAGTTCAAATTTGGTAAATCTGGACCCTGTAGGCTGAGACACTTTGCTAGACCCAGATAAATGAGAGTGTTCTCTCTCTTTCTCTCTTGATCTACAGAGGGGGCAACAGGTAAAGGATTAACTAGTCTGTCTATAAGACCTCAGGTACATCAAGGGAGGGATTCAGAGAGAACTTAGGGCAACTAACTTAAATACAAATTCCCAATTTACTACCTTCATACATACACAGATGTAATGTTTGTTCCTACTGTCTAAAATACAAACCCATTAGTTACAAGAATTTGTCAACTGGTAAATATCACTACACATTCTTAGCATTCCTAATCATAGTGCTGTAAATACAAAACTATCACTGCCTTAACTATATAATCTCTCCTGGGTAAGAATTTTGGTAGGTGCAAAGGTTATAACTGCACCAAAGGTCTGAGACAGAGCTATGCAAAATGATAGAAAAGAAGCAAAATTCATTCTCAGGCTCCAAGCCCTCCCAGAACAAATGCAGGAGAAAGTAGAATAGAAGAAAGTAAGAATCACACAGCTGAAATCTCTGGATTAATAGCGTCTGAAGTAAAGAAACAACTGCAGAAAAGTATAGAGGAAAACTGATCAGAAATAATCTCCAAAGGGGCTGGCGAGATGGCTCAGTGGTCTAAAGCACCTACTTGGAACAAGCTTGGCGAAG
>NDGM010794152.1:0-18468 GCA_002564305.1 Octomys mimax
GAGAGAGAGAGAGAGAGAGAGAGAGAGAGAGAGAGAGAGAGAGAGAGAAAGACAGAGAGAAAGAGAGAGAGAAGAAGCAAAAGGAAAAAATAGAAGAGGGAAGAGATCAACTACTCTTCAATAGCATGAGACAATTAACTGAACTGTAACCCTGACAGCCTATATTATGCAATACTAAAATTATCATATTATTATGTAATAGCACAATTTTATTATATTATAATAATGGTTATTCCATGAATGAGTTTCAAATTTCTCCCCAATTTTACAATCCAAGCAAGTGCATCCCAAGTTAAAATTTTTTGTGCATCTTCTAGTTCCTAAAGTCATAAGGTATTCATAGTAGATGTTCAGTGGTCTATGTATAACTCTCCCTAAGTTACAGATGTTGATTGAGATATTTTAAAGTTTTTCTTGCCTATCTTGGTATTACAAATGACACAGACCAAAACAAAACAAGAGAAGAGGGAATGGGACTGGAAAGTGAAATGGCCACTTTACTCTCGACTTGAGTGGAATTTATTCAAGCCCACCAGAATCAAATCTTACCAAATCAGATGCAGAGAAATCCAGATTAGGTGAGATTTGTGCAGTGCCCAAATCTTTACCCTCCAGCCCCACCTAGGGAAAAACCAGTGCTGACTATTCTCTGCTTCCAAAAAGGATTTCTTTTATATTAACAGACTTTAATTATTTAGAGCACTTTAGACTTGCAGAAAAATGGAGTAGACAGTACAGATTGTTCTGATAGACTCCCTTCCCTACCCCGTGTGTTATAATTAAGCCAGTATTGAGGAAGCATGGTTCACTCAAGTCTTGGTTCACATTAGGCTTCTCTCTTGGAGATGTGCATTCTTTGGGTTTTGACAAACTCATGATTTCACATATCGTCCACCATCACAGAGCCACACAGAACATTATGGCTGGCTGAAAAGCACTCTCTGTTCCCCATCCTCTCCCCACCCTTCCTCCTTCCTTCCTAGTCCCAGAGCACCACTGAGCTTTTACTGTCTCCACAGATTTACCTGCTCCTGAATGTCAGAGAACAGAATATCTTTTCAGATTGCTTCTTTGACTTGGCAATATGCATTTAAATTTTCATGACTTGATAGCTCATTTCTTTTTATTGCTGAGTAATATTTGATTGTACAAGTATACAGCAGTTCACCTGCTGATGGACATCTTGGCTGCCTTTAGGTTTTGCTAGCTATGCACAACCATTTGTGTGTCACTTTTAGAGCTTTTCAGTTCATTGTGGTAAATACTGTACCAAAGATCATCACTTCCACTGGATCACGTGGTAAGACTATACTCAGCTTGATAAGAAGATGCCAAACTACCACATGGTTTTGCTCGGTTTTATTGTCATGCTCATTTTGCCTTCTGTTTTGGGATCACAATGCTGGTGGATTCATCTATTCCACACCGCTCTTGTACCCTTGGCGAAAGCAAAGCAGGGCCAGAGGAGGAACAGGGAAGAGAAAGCAGGAGCTGCCTGGGAGTACTGGGGCTGCTTGGGATTTGCAGCCAGCTTGTGAAGGGCAAAGCCTTCGTGTTTGTCTCCCCTGTCTCTGGTCTCAGCCAAGCACAGCAACTGCCTGTGCTGCTGGGAAGCCCTCAGAGTTGCTACAGCTTGAGCCACGTGGAGGCTCTGTCCGGTGAGCACCACTCCTCCAGGGCCCATCCTGAGGGATGTGGAAATTGTCTTATTCTGTGAACACAGTGGGCCTGCAGGCAAGAAGGGGCTTCCCTTCATCTTGGCTAACAAGGATTTACCACGCTGATGCAAACCCAGGTCGGTCAGACATCATTGCAGAAGGAGCCAGCTGGGCCAAAAATCTGAAATTCAACCAAAGCAGCAATTCCTGAAAGTTCTTTCCCTAAACAGACTGGACTATACCCCAAGTTTGTGCCACTTTGTGGCAGGGAACAGAGCTGCATGCTCATATATGAGACTACAGGATTCATAATCTTAGAAATGTCACTGCCTCCCTTCTCCACCATCAGCAGGGACACCATCAATGGGAGTAAGACCGAACACCATTCAGACAGAGCATAATTTATCATCTTAATCACCCCCAGACTAGACAAGCTCCTTCCAACACAAACTTCCCAGAAATCCTCTATCCTTTTTATATCACTCCTCCAAATCCATAAGGCTCCCTCCATGGAGACACTGGGAAATCTCCTCAGCCAACAGGATGTAGCTTCCAGCTGAGTACAAAGGTACTATATGGTTTAGCATCTTGGAAAGACTTTCCCCAGGGAACGGGTGACGTCGCACACTTAAGATGCCAACCAGAAAATAATTCCCAAGAGGCCGATGGTAGTCCTGGAAAGCTGACCACAGAGGGGGTGTCTTCAGCTGGCTCTGCAAAAGCTGCCGCCTGCAAATTCAGAGATAAAACTAGGTCTGTGCATCTTAGTTCCGGTCTCTCATGCAAAAGAATTACCCCAAGTTCTCCTGCTAAGCTGATGATAAACTGAAAAGTCAGTTTTGTTTTTTCAATCAACAAGTGACAGAGGCCTATCCTTTATGATAGCTATAATTAGAATTGGCTCCCCCCTTTCTATACACGGAGAAATTCTTGTGTATTTTAAAACAGGCCTTGACATCATTTGTAAGCCACAACAGGCCCTTTTAGTGGCACGTCACTGTCTGTCTGCTGGTCTCAGACAGAAAGAATTTTCACAGTCAGCCAGGTAGTAGCAGGCAGTGGATAACCATTCTGCGTCTTCTCCCCCTGCCTATTTTTTTGCCCTGGAGCTAGTATTGAAGCACAGCGCAGCCTTCAGCACTACAGTACTCTGGATTCTATTACAAAGAAAATAATGAATAATGCATCAGAGCCTCTGCTTTTATTAATCTCAGTTAGTGAGAGACAAAAGAGTAGTTGCTGCGTCCAGCTGCCTTCTGGCTCAGGAGGCCAGAAACATGGAGCAGAGGGACTTCTGTGCCTCAAGAGCCCTGTGCTTTGCACTGTCCTTGACCCTGTGCCCTGCTCGGGCCCTGGAACATAGGAGCACAGGGCCTCAAATCTCCGGATGGCTCGGTAGCCAGAGACCATTTCTTAGATCAGAACCCACTGTGGAACTTGCCCAGTGTATGTATGCCTGCATTATCATACCTTCTCTACTGTGCTGGTTCTATCCCTGACAAAATAAGCAGTCTTTTCCAAAATTGAAAGATAGTGATGAACATCCACCTAATGAATTAAAATTTGATATCCTGTTAGAAAATTCCCATTGCACTCAAGCACACTGACCACAAAACACAGTGGGTCCTCTGTATCTTCAGGTTCCACACCCTCAGTCAACCAACCAGCAACCAAGGACCACACACACACAGACACTTCTGTCATTTCCCCTTGAACACTACAGTTTAGCAACTACTCACATAGCGCTGATGTTGCATTGGGCATCACAGGTTATCTGGAGATGATTTAAGGTATGCATTAAAGAGGATGTAGGCAGGCTCTACAGCAGGTGCTGTGTCACTCTACAGAACAGCCACAGAATGTACGGGGAGCCAATCTCCTATGATGTGGGATGGTCCCAGTTCAAATTATCAAGACTTCACCAAGTGCACATACTGTATGATGGTGACTGCTTTGGAACATGAGACACAACAATGATTTTCTTTTTGGGTAGAATAAGTGCTATTATGAGATAAGTATGATTTTTAATAAATAATATGTGTAGACTGGGACATAAGACACCAAAATTGCCATGCAAAATGCTTTCACACATGTAAACACACATATAGGATGCCACTATAGTTTAGTGTAGGTTCAAAGTATAGAAAAACTAATTACTCTTAGTAAGCTTGGACCTAGAAGCTTTGCTAAGATAGGATGCTTGTGATAACCAGGAGTATTACCTAGTGGGGCCTTTTGGATGCACTGCCATCTTCTGCCTCAGGCCTACTTTCCAAGTTCCATCTTGCAACTATTTATGGGGCATCTAAATAGTTGTATACAATAATGGATGCAATTATTTTCCACTGTACTATAACTTAGGTCTTTATGTTCTGATCATCAGCTGAGCATCTGAATTTCTTTGCAGACCAAAATAAAGGCTTAGTACTTTGAGGATTGTTTTATTTTTACAACCTTGGCACAGCAAGTGTCATTGATTAAACATCTGAATTACAGGAGATAGAAACTTGGCAGATTCTTGCTTCCCAAGATGTTGGATTGGTCCCAGGTAAAGTAGAAGCTCCAAGTGTTGCTTTATTTTAATGTGCATTAATAGACATCCTATGGCTTATCCTTAGGTCCCTAAGAGAAAACAAAAGTTGTTGGTAGGGTAAAAGCAGGAAGATAGTTGGGACAGAACAGATGCCTTGAAGAGAAGCTGAGCAAGGGCTTTATTCACTTTTATCCCTTCAGGTAAGCAACATTTGTCAACATCAGTACTGGTAATTATTGTCTCCGAGCATCCCCAAACTCGCTATTCATTTGTTTCATTAGAATCAGTTAAAAATAATGGATCAAGGTTCCATTTTAGCCAAAGACCACTTTGGATGCTTCTTTGTTTTAACATTAGTATGAGTGGAAGGACCCAAGGAGATACCACCCTTATATAAATTGGGTTCCACTTGGTTTTGATTACTTCATTAACCTAAGATGTCTCTAGGAAAGGAGAGGGGTTACGGGAAACACCTTGAATTCTTTTGTTTGAACATTTCAGCATTGCTATTCATAGAAACTGCTGAGCCTTTAATTCCCCCTATCTTTTCTTGCCAGCAAAGTAAAATATGTTTTTAAGTGTTTGAAAACAAGAGAGAGTAAATGTATTTTAAATGTATTTCACACACACACACACACACACACTCCTGTTATTGTTCCCAGCCATCCCTTGTATCCAGAAGCTGAGAACTTTGACTTGCCCTCTGACCTCCTAAATTATCAGAAGTGAAACTCCCTTTTCAGGAAGATATATAGCCTGGGGAGTTTCTGCCAGCTCTTTGTGTTGTCCTGCCCCATCTTTGGTAAAAACTTTAGAGTGTCAGGTTTATGGGATGCTGAGATCTTCACAGTACAAATTTAGCCCATGTTATTTTTTTTTCCAAAAAGGCATTTGCAGACATTTCATAATAAAAGTGTGGTAGGTGCGACTCATAGTTGATAAAGATGTCATCTTGTGGGAAATGTGAATCCCAGAGTGCACAAACCAGCTATCTTTTCCTCTGGGTCTGTCCATCATCATGTACCCTTGTGATTTCTGTAAATGACCACTTTGCCAGAAACACAACCATGCAGAGCAAGCTCTGTTCCTCCAACTACCAAAGGACCAAATTATATTGCTTGCAGCGATCTTCAGGAATCCATAATTTTCAGCTTATGGTAAATCTTCAATAATTTGGATTTTCCCAGGGGAAGGCCAATATTAAATTAGAAGGTGGTTACATGACATCTCACAGAAAGCCTGCATTATTATTGCACAAGTATGCGTTTTGTTTGAAGAGGCATTAACCATATGTGTTTCAGTTCAGTCCTAACAAATTTGCTTTGACAAAAAATATAAGAACATGCACTGGTCACATGATATAGCTGGATTCTTTTAAATATGGAAAACCAGGTATGTTGATTACTTTTTTGCTTAGCAAACATTAGTCCTTGATCAAGTGACAGTAATTTAAAAAATAATGGTATTGATGTCATAAAATGAAAAACTGGTCAGAAGGCAAGTATGTACTGATACTACTGTTTTTGGTTTTCTAATACCTTTCATTTATGAAAAGTAAGATAATTTTTTTACTAATGATGTTAAAAAATTGAAACTTAAAAACCTTAACAGAATAAAATTATATTTCAAAATAAATGCATCCTCAAAAAAAATTTTAAAAACACTAGGATCCCATCTCCTCTCTGATCAAGAATAATTGGCCAATAGCAAATGATGACCAGTTTTCAGAGTGAAATCTAACTTGCATGTATAAGCTTGAATGAAACTAAGCTTACATTACCCACAGTGTAGGGGTAATAGGTACTGGACCATTCTAATAACACCGGTAGCTGGTGTCAGGCAGGGATCTTGAAACCTCATTAACATGAATTGAACAGTTCTGCAGGGCATATGTTCATCTAGAGGCAGACTTAAAAGTTGAAAATCAGAAAGAAATGCAAACAACACAGTGGCAAATCAGGGCCATGGCAGTGCACAATTCTAGGAATACGTCAGAATCTTCAAAGTCTAAAGGCCCACTGTGAGAGATATCCAAACCAGTATGTCTTATCACCTAGAATGGAGGTCTGAAACTCAGGTATGAAGAGAGGTTTCCTTCAAAGCTATAGATATATTTCCCAAGCCTAAGGTTCAGGAATCCATTGATCATACCCAAGTCTCCAACTTTCTGAACACCGAACAAGTTTTGTGGCAATAGAAATCAAAAGAGCTATTTTGAAAGGACTCTTAAGTTATGCTGGAGTGAAGGGATTGATGAATATAAATTAATTTCCTGGGTGCAGTCTTCCTATTTCCTCCACTGCACTTCCATCAGACCCAACTTCTTCCTCAAATCACCATTTCAGCATTTCCTGGTCATGAAACCACATCTATCCTTTAAAGAACTGTTCAAGTGGTCTCAGCTAAGCCCTGCCAAGGGACAGTAGAGAGTGAGACGCACATGGGTGAGTGACAGTGTGTTTGTGCATGCCATGTTTAATTCAAAGGGCCTTCCAAGCTAACAGGGGCTTTTCACATTTACACCAAGGCTGCCGAGCACTGCTTTTCTTGACTATTCTGTAAGTTGCACTGAGAAGCCAACCCATGGCCAAACAATCCAAAGGGACACTTGCAAAGGCTGATACTATGATGACCCCCTCTGCCTTCTCACTGTCTCCACAAGTAAAGAACTGGAATGACTGGAACCTAGGGTAGTATTTCATTAAATATCAAACTCCAAAACAAACTGTTTAACCTCAGTCATGAGACTCAAAAGGCAGCAGAGCAACTGAGAAAGGTGACTTGGAGACACAGTCTCGAGCTCTACTCTGATTCCTTGCACTTTGTCATAGTGAAACATCAGCAAGGATAGGCAGCATTTCAAAGCCTTGGCTTTCTCATCTAAGAAAAGAGGAGGCTGCTTTATGCTTGGGGATGGCTTGTAAGTGTTCGTGAGATACCAGGTAAGCTCCAAGTGCATGGTAGGCTGCCCTGGGAAAGGCTGTACCTCTATTACCGACCTAGTCTCCAATAGCCAGGGAGTTGCACCCACACTGCCAGGAGTCCCAGAGTATTGCTTGGGTTTATCCATGGGCTTTTCTCCCTTTGAGGGCCAACTCAGTTTGGTCGTTCATTGAAATATTTGCACTTCCCCTCAGCATCAAGTTCACCTGAGACTCTTTGGATGCAAACTTAGGAAGAAAAGCAGTCTGCTAGGTCAGACAAGCACAAACTGAATGGAAACCTGCAAATACCTCAGCTCCCTGTGCCTTGATAATTTCAGGGTAAAGGGACACTTTAGCAGGAACTTCTTAGTCTACCTCTGGCTTTAGCTCAGCTGGCACACACCAGCAGGCTGCAGCCCACTGGGCTATCTAGGGAAAATAGAAAATGCAATGGGGGAAGAAAGCATAACCCGAAAGTAGTTGATTCACAGCACAAAAATGAATCCACAAGCCAAATGAAACAGCATTCCTAAGCTCCCAGGACACATATTTCCTATAAAATTCCTTTGAGTATCAGTGAGTTAAATTCCGCAGGAAAACAAAAGATGCTGGACACTGGAATCCAGCAGTCCTACCCGAGGGCACTGAAGCCTGGTCCCCAGTGGGGCTGCCAGGCAAACCCTGCATCCTTCCAGGAAACAGGGCCCCAGCGAACATGGCTTTGGGGAAAGGTGTTGTAATGCTTTAATATCAACCAGGCCACATGACTTTATCCTCCCAGAGTATTCCACTTCTCTGGGTATCCAGAGCATGAATAGAGTTAGAGAAGGATTGTCTGGCAACTTCAAGGACAAGAACAAAAGCCTCACCTTGGCTGGTCTTATCATTGCATGTGGTAAAAGAAAAAATAATGAATAGAACAAGAGAAGAGGAGAAGAGTAGGAAGAGAGAGAGAGAGAGAGAGAGAGAGAGAGAGAGAGAGAGAGAGACTTTGTAGATGTTTTGTTGTATGTGTTAGATAGGCTAGATAGGTTTCATTCATTTTTCAGGGCAAGAAAAATGTAGGTCCCTATGATCCACAGAAACGCAGTTTCTGATGGAACCCCTGGGAAATTTTCTGAAAGTACTTAGCACTTGCTGCTTCTTGATTGACTGGGCAAGTCCACTGTGGGGCACAGTAAGTCTCCGCCGCCCCCAGAGACACATGAAGAGGAGATAATAGCAGCACACAGATGCCGGCACCAGATACACAGCCGCGGGAAACCTGCATCGTCTACCTGTGTCTGAGTGTTCACGTTTGTGAAGTCCGACTCAGAATACTACTTCAGGACACAGTTAGGGGGATTTTTATTTCCAAGAACAAACTTACTCTATAATTCTCTTTGCTGTCATTACCTGCACCCCACCCACCCTGCCTCCACCACATTCTGCAAATAGTAAACTTCATTTTTCTGACTCATGATAGAAGCCGTGAGCCACGTAGCAAAATGTGAAGCAGTCAAAAAGCCATGCTCCTGCCATCCAAAAGAAGCAGCAGTAATTTTTGTATGTATGCCTCTAATATTATTTTAATTTGCACATTTTTACTGTTAATCTTATGCTTTTTATACAGCTTTATTTCCTTTATGTGAGCATATTGTTATGACAATGAAATCTGTGGTTTGTGCGTAGTGTATGTGATTCTTAAAATAATGGAATAGTGCAATCTCATTAATAAGCTCCTTATTTTGTGACGAGGAAAGGCCAACAATTGCCCAGATCAGTCATGATCACAAGAAAGTACTACACTAGCTCCCAAGAAAGGGGCAGGTATGAACTGGGCTTGTGGAAACCTTTCTTCATGGAGCATTATGGCCGATGTATATGGAACTAAGTTAATGCAATAAGCAAAGATTCCTCCAACTTTTGAAAGTGCATGGATCTGAATTCATGAGTCCCTCAGACACAGCCATGGTTCTCCTAAAAAAGGAACATTCCAGAAAAGCCATACAGCACCCTAGAAAGCTGGAATGCATACGGGAGAAGCAAAGATACAATACACCTGCTACCTTCTTATTTTTTTTAAATTATTTATCTATTAATTCATTTATTTGTTTGATACAGGGTCTTACTACACAGTTCAGATTCATAGTGATCCTCCTGTATCAGCCTCCCCAGTGCTGGGATTACAGGTGTGCACCACTATGCCCAGTTTGGGGGCAGGCACAGTGCTTTCAGGGTTCTGGGAATGGCAAGGCGTGTGGTACCAGGGACCAAACCTGGATCCTTGAGCTTGCCGGGCAGGCACTTAGACTGCCAAGATAGCTCCCCAGCGCACAACTGCTGCCTGCTGTTCATGGCAGATGCTACTCTATTCTGTGCTTTACCTAAAGTATAATTTTAAGGAAAGAAAAAAAAAATACAATCTTGAAAGAGCTCAAAAGTTTCTGCAGAAATAGAGATTTTATAAATATCCAGTGGGAGAAATAGCTGAAAGTTGGAAAGTAATAGTCACCCATAACCAAATTATTAATTAAAAGCTAATGAGTGGGGCTGGCCAGATAGCTCAGCTAATTAAAGTGCCTGTTTAGGCAGATGCAGGAGCCAGGGATTCAATCCTCAGCCTGCCATGCCAGCTCCGTCCCTGAGAAATACTAGGACTGCGACTGAGACTGGGTGTGGTGTTGCGCGCCTGTAATCCCAGCACTTGGGAGGCTGAAAAACAGGAAGATCACAAGTCCAGTCTGTGTAGTGAGATCCTGTAGACCCTGTACTAAATACATCATTACTGTCATCATCAATCATCACCATCGTAATGGTAATCAGTGGAAAACTTGATGTACTTCCCAATGTATTTTATGCATAAATTTTAATAAAATGTCAAATTTTTATAATTTTATACCCTGGATTTTTATTTTTCTATGTCATCAGCATTTTCCCATGTGGATAAAAACTTCTTGCAAACTATAATGAATGCAAAATAGTCCATCATGTAGATGTACCAGAATTCATGTTGGCATGTTTTTGACCAATGGGCTGCTTCTCAAATCATACATATGTTAGTAATGAATCACTGCGCTGAAGATGTAGTCTGAGCTCTTTGTCACTCTCAAGGGCTAGCTAGTGAGTAGGGGAGTTCCGGGTAAAGCCGCACACTGTTTAGAGTTCTTGCTAGACAACATCAGGCAACGTCAGAAAGCCCATTCCAATTAGCCCCTCCCTTGGCTGTGACTGAGCAAGCCTGTGCCAACACACCCTTGTTAGTACTGCTGCTACTTTGTCAGGGCTGGCCTGCACCCATCTGGTATACAAAATGCCAGATTATGGTTTTAATTTGCATTTCTTCTGTTTAATTTCTTGATTTTGATTTAAAAGTTGTGAGTAACATTCTTTACCACTTTTGTTCATTGTCACTTGCGCCTTTCCTGCAATTTGCTCTCACATCCTGTACCAATACTGCTTTGGGGATTTTCATGCCTTTCTGAGGAACTGGTATACATCCTTTGAATAAGGGTGGCTGCTAACCAATAGCACGACCGTTACGTTTGTGCAAATAACCTCGTTTGTTGAGCAATGCTGTTCATAGGTATTTGTGACATTCAAATGTCTTTTATTTTTATCTGTCTAAATTTAGCATTATTCTATCGAATGATGCTTTCAATTATTTCCTAATCTATTAGCCAGATATGTGTTTCTTTTATCTTCTACCATTTTGAAATGGCTTCATGGAGTATTTTGAGAAATGCAGAGTTTGAGTACATCAACAGCCTGATTTTGACTTGCTAGTTTTTGATTAGCCAAGGAAACCATGTGAGCAGAGTGAGGTGACTGCTGATTGAATTTCAGGAGCAAGAACTGTCCCTGATCGGTGGCTATCAGAGGAGTGTGGACTCAGCCAGTGCTGTCCAAGACTAGCTGGGGTGGGGAGCTGGTCCCAGGACTATGTCACTTTTTGATCTAATAAAGTTGAAATATAAAAAAAATCATCCCCGGTTCCACCACAAAAAAAAAAAAAGTCATTCTCAATATTTTACCCATCTTTTCACATCTTTTTTCTCATTGTATCTCTTTTCTCTCATTTATATTTTTTCACTTTAATTTATATTGATTTATATGCTTTCTACTCCACATCTATCCATTTATCTTTTCTTTCCATCAATTAATCTAATTATCTATCTACCTACCTACTTACATATATCTATCATATTTAATTTGTATCCATCACTTAAAGGTCTGCAGATCTATTTTCTATATTCATCTCTATATATCTTATCTCTTTATATTTCCCCAATAGTCCAAAAAGAAGTATTTAGTACTTTACATATAAATTGATATTTATATAGTGTTGATTCTAAATATTTTTATATCTGACTTGAGTTTTAATCCACCATTTGCTATTTTGAGCCTTCCTGCAAAATTTATCCATATTCTGCCTTTTTCTTTTCAAATTCATCTGATGCTTGACCCAATGTTCCTTTTCCTCTCAATCTTTTGGTTCTTGCTTTATGTTCTATTTTGTTATATAAAATTCATACTCTCTTACGTTACACTGCAAACATGAAAATATGATTTCCAAAGTTATCTTCGTTTTCTGGTGATATTTTATTTTGATATATTTTATCTTTGTGTTATATGTTGGGTTGTGTATTCTCAAATGTTATACATTGAAATCCTAACAGCCCTATTCTTCACAATGTGGAAATAGATCTTCAAATATTAGCTAAGATGATATCATACTTAAGACTAGTGTCCTTCTAAAAAAGGTAAATCTAGATGCAAACACGCAAACACAGGGAACTATCTGTGAAGATTGCTGCCACAAGCCAGGGAATTTCTCAAAGCTGACACAAAGGTCTAGAACTATTCCCTAGTGCCTTTAGAAGGATCATGGGCCAGCTGATGCCTCGACCTCAGACTTCCACCCTCTAGGAGTCTTGGATACACTTCCAGAAAGTATCCACCTCTGAGGCAATAAATAATGTTTCTGTTATTTAAGCCACTATATTCATGGTAGTTTGTCAAGGCAGTTCCAGAAAACAAATACATTCCTTATCTGCTTGTATGTTTCATAGTTTCTTTATACACCTAGTACCATACTCCAATTACACTCATTGTTGACCATCATTGCTCTGTTCACAAAAATGGTGCCTGTGTCAGTGGATCAGCTGGGGTTGGGTGTTACTGTCCTCCTGAGTGTTACAAACACCCCACAGATGAAGGGGAAGCTGTTATCCATGTCTTGCACTACACAGACCCATGTCCATTCATCACTTTATCTCTTCTGAGTCTGCTTGATGAAGAATGTTCATTACCTACTCTGGATACAATCATCTGAAAATATGACTCCCTAGACATTTGGTTTCTTTCTAATATAATGCAGGAACATTATAACCTTCTGAAGAGGCAGCTCCTAAGATGTTTTCCATCCTGACCGGTTCTTTCTCTGACCATGCCCTCCAACATACAACTCATGCTAACTTTCTGCTCAGCCCCGGCCTGTGACATTCCCAGAATACTTAAAATTTAGAGATGTTCTGACAGGTGAGGCTCTTTGTGGATGCCAGAGGTGCTCAGAATGTCTCCAAAGCAGCTGTTGGTTAGTCTGAGATGGTGTCTCCATCTCTATCCCATGAAGGTTTTAAGTATCAGCAGTTAGCATGGGAAGAGCCGCTCATCTGGTGTGCTGTTGTTCTCCTGCATGTGGATATTCCTCTTCAGGTCCCAGACATTCCTACAGAGAACTACACTTTCACCTTATTGTATTTTTTTGCATTTCATTGTGTGTCTTCACAAATACTTGAGTGTGTTGGGAGGAAGACACATAAAGCCATGGATCAAGGAAATGAAAATGCCATTCACGAAAGCTGTACAGTGGTCACCATGTAGTTGGACTGGGTGGCGTGCATTCATTCCCCTTACTTTATTCTTGCTTCTCTATGTGCTTTCTGAAAGGAACAGCTAACACCTTTTTTCCTTTTTAATTCCTATTTTTTTCTTTTTAGTTTCTTATAGCTTTTTGTGGTTGCTCTGTTTTGCTTTTTAAACAATTTTTCAGGTTTATATTTGGTAACTTGAACAACTGCTTTGAAGATAACATGCGATACAGCAACCCTTGTTGAATTCATTTAATGAAATTTTCTATCTTTTCTAAGTTTTTTTTTTTACTATTTTGTATTCTATAAAAAATAAGAAAATTTAAAAAGTTTAGAAAAGAAGAGCCATATAGAAAATCTCTGGCCTCACTGTAGAGTAGGTCCTTAGAATAGGTTTTCAGATCTACAACCACTAAAACAAAGAAATAATCACTTTGAGATTCTTAAAAATAAAGCTGCACTGTTTTTGAGGCATCCTTATCAGTGAGAGCTCAGGTCCACAGTTTTTCAGGGTGCCCAATCCATTTCCTTTTTGCTAATAATATGAAACATTTTTTTTTCCTGATAACACTGTAGTGGAAAAAAAAAACACAGAATAGGATCTAGGGCAGAATCTGTAAGACAGAGAAGGCTTTATTCCATTGCAGGAGGTGCAGGTCCTCTAGCTGCCTTGGAGAAGACAAAGTCACTAGCACAATATCAGGTCAGAGTGCAGGTAGCTCAAGAGGATACCCTGCAAAGAGAGCACAGAGCAGAGGCTTTATCTGTAAGGAAGAGCTTCTTATACAGGAGAAAGAGCATGTGCCAAGCTGAAGGCCAGTGTGTTGGCCAGCTGGAGATAAAGAAGGCCAGAGATAAAGGCAGCCCAGAAGGCCCCTGAGCTGCCCAAATGGTAGCAACTTGGGGAAAGTTCAGATTTTCATTACAATTACCACCTTTGAGGAATGTTAAACAGAGAGACATGATTTAGAGTAAAGGAGATTACATTTACAAAAATAAATGTACAAGGAGTGATGTTTGTTTTATTTTTGATGTTTGTTTTGTTTTGTTTTTGTTTTAAAAACTTTGAATTAACCCAGGACAGTGAGGCAACCATGACTGCACAATGAAAACCATTCTTGAGACTTCTAGAACTGCTCCAGAAAATAGTGAGAGCAATGGAACCTAAGAAGAATATTTAGAAAGGAATTAATGGCAATGTCTCTTTTCCTACAGCTATTATTGAATATAAACATTAACCACATTTTTCAGTTGCACTTTGTATTTGCAAAGGAGACACCACTCTGCGAGGGGCAACAGTGGAGGCAGACCTGCTTGGCAGTTCTCCTGTGGTCCCAGAAAGAGAGTGAGGATGAAGGCTGCCCAGTGATGGCAGGATTGAAAAGGTGTGAGGCTCAAAACACATTTTGAGAGTAGTTCATGGGAAATTGGGTTAAAAGAAAGAGAGAGTGAGGTGAGTGACCTGCTCCCCTGAGTGGATCTGACCTCTACCCATGGAGGTTCTGTTTCCTGACTGCAAAGGCTGAGCACATCAAGGATTCTAAATTTCAGTTGAAGCAGTGGACCCCACTGAGACCAGGCCTAAAGTGCATGTGTCAGAGTCATCTCTCTACTCTGGAACTTCTGAAGAGGAAGTAGGCTTTCAGGGAGATTAGAGGAAATGACCATGCCCAGGCACCCGTAGAGCAGGCTAGATAAAATACGGGAAACTCCACTAAATTTGAATGTCACTTCAACCACGAATCATTTCATGGTAGCATAAGTATTTGAGACATATTTATGCCACATTTTTATTTTCATCCAAAATTAAAATTTCACTGGACACACCATATTTTTACAAGGTCTATCTGGTACCCTATGCAGGACAGCTCAACAATCCTACAGGAGGGGAGAAGTGGTTAAAGAGAACCAGATGGAGCATTTGGTACAGATGGAAGAAAACCAGACCTGATGCTTAATGCTTTGTGTCGAATTGGCTGAGCTACAGTGCCCAGATATTTGTGTCAACCATTGTTCCTGATGTTTCTGAGAGTACTTTGGGATGAGACTAATATCTAAATCAGTAGATTTTCTGTAAAGCACATCACTCTCCTAGAATAGGGGTCTCATGTAATCAGTTGATGATCTTAACAAAAAAAGACTGACCTCTACCCAGCAGGAGGGACATCTGGAGCAGAAGGTCTTTCGACTTGAACTGTGGCATTGGCTGTGCTCTGGGTCTCCTGGCTGAGAGCCCACCCTGAAAATTTGGGACCTGCCAGCCTCTACAGTTGTATGATCCAAGTTTTTAAAAATTCCTTTCCCTTTTAACCATGGGACTGCTTTTTGGAAAAAGAAATCATGCAGGCAAGTTTGTTTGCATAAAGTATAATTATATGAACTAAGACAGCCACAACATTGTTATGTGATATTATGCAACTGTCATGTGTACAAACTGCTGTTGACTGAAATGTCATGTGACACTTAAGCATGCACACACACACACCCCCACACACACACATGTACCTGTGCATCCTATCAGTTCTGTTTTTTGGGGAAGCTGACTGATACACCAGGTTTGTCTGATGTCCCAGGATTACAGAGGAAAGTGTTTGAGAGTTTTAGGCCAGGGAGAACTGACTTGGCTGGTACAGTTCCCTGGTAACCTTGGCAAAGGTTGAGGAGTCTTCTCATTCCAACTGCATTTATTTGATTACTTGTGAATGGTCATTTTTTCCCTATCTGCTATCCATTTCTGAGATCTTCATAACCATAGCTTTGCAAACATGGAGCGGGATCTTTCTCTCCTGACACAAAACCCATTATCTGGTCTTAGAGGATGAATTAGGTGGCAAATAACTATCATGCCAGGCAGTAAGGAGTGATATGATGAAAAGCAAGGCCAGCACAAAGGGCACTGGCAGAGGCTGCTATTGTGGAGTTTGGCCTGTGCAGAGGGGACTTCTGCACAGAGGCCTAATAAGGTAGAAGAATTACATCGGCAGTATCTGAGGGAAGAGCCCTGCAAACATAGGCAGTAGCTGTGCAAAGGCCACAGGGCAGAAACGTGCAGTCATGTTGCAGGGACAATGAACGTAATGAAAAGAACTTGAGTTATGGTAAGTTCTTGTCCCAACCCTGCCATTAATCAACTGCTCCATGTGGAACCATTCTCTTCTCTTCTCTTAGTATCAATTTCTTGATCAGAACAGTGGAGGTAGGCAAGTGAGGCTTGTCATTAAAGGCACTGAGGTAGTGTCTTTTTTTATTTCTTTGAAGGGTTTCATTGTCAATAACTAAGTTTCACATCATTTCAGCTTATATCTGCCTCTCTTGATTGTATATGATGCTTGATTGTATATCTATATACATACACAGAAATCTTCAAAGATTTAATCTCACAAAAGCATCTTTGCAGTAATGTAGACTGGTTCCTCCAAGAGGAAAAGGAAGTTACTATCTGCCTAGTGCGCTGAAGTTTGACCTGTGCTTCTACACATCCTGTGAAGGGCAAGACCCAGTGGGATTCTGTTTTTCCCAGAGAAATGATCAGACTATAAGCAAAAACTAGATCCAAAGAATTTATGGCATTATATTAACAGTGAATGGGGAGTCAACACGCAAAGCCAGGCCTCCCAGAGGAAAAGTTGCTTTGGAAATTGGCTCTCCACAAATCTAAAGTGCAATAGCACATGCTTGAGACCCCACTTTCCTTTATCATCCAACAATTAAAAGAGTTTACAGAGGAAAAGTAAACGTTTGTGTTCTCATGAATGATTGCTACTTTTAAGAATATTTTTGCATTCATTGTTTTAGTGTTAATTTTACCAAAATACTGTGCATTCATTTATTTTTTTGTAATCAAGCCTAGAAAACTGACACCAAAGAATGCTTCCAACAAACATTTTTTTTTCAAAATAAAGAAGTAATTCACTCATGTCAGGATGGATGTGCAAATTGTAAATAAATGAAAAAGGCCATTCCTACATGGAGCCAACAGTGTAGACACAACAGGAGACAAGAGCAGGTCCTACTTCCTCTGAGCTAAGACTGTGAACTCTCTTAAATTATCTTTCACTAAAACCTGGATATTATGGCTGGGGTAGAGGAGGAAATGACCCTTCCAGGTTTCCTCCAGGGGGTTGTCAGGCCTGAGGTCAAGACTGGAGGGCTGGAGGATTCTCAAGTCACCCTCCTCCTGAAACCGCTGGAAGGTGATTACAGGATTAAAATTTGCATGCAAAGCAACAGATATTCAAACCCTTCACACCCCTTTCAATGTAACAGAGAAGATAAAAGCTGTTTCCTTTCAAAGCTTCAGGTTAAAGATGGAAGAATTAGCCAATATGTAATTGTATAGCGGGGCACTCAGCAAGAGCTGAGAGGAGAGAAGGCAATGATATCCAAGCATCAATCTGTGCCTAGGAAAAAAAAATTAACCCCTGAAAACCAAAGAATATCACTGCTTAAGTTGATTGTTTCTGAAAAACGGAGGTGATTATTTTGTGCTTCATAGGGTTCATTGGTTGGTACAAATAGTCGCAGGGGTGCTACTGGCATCTAGTGGGTAGAAGGGTGCATCTACGGGGCAGCAAACTGTGTTGAATATTCCGTAATGCACAGGATAGCCCCAAGAGGGAAGAATATTCAAGGGCGCTGAGGCTGAGAGAGATCATGACCTCAAGATTCTGTTCTTATATATATCCTGTTACTTGTCTAGCTACTATTCCTGCCATGCATCCATCTTTTACTGCTTTATATCCTACTACCATATGGTAAATACCCATCGCCTCGGCATGGCCCCCTGCCCACAGTGGTTCTTTCCAGAGCTCTCCTGCCTCACCCACCAAGGAGCCCCCATCTCATCAGGGAGCCTCTGCCTCACCCTCCAAGAGCATCTCCAGGGCTTCGTCTTGCTCAGCATTAGTGTTGGTAACAAGTAATCTAGGAAAGATTCACATCCCAGGAACAATTCCTGGCCACAATGACTGATCCCCTCAAGAACTGTGCATTTGCTGTCTTTGCAGCCCAGGACAGAGGACAGATGAGGCATGTTAAAACTGATCTGTGTCTCTCTTTGTAAATAAATTGTTTGGAGTTCTCAGATTTCAGTCTAAAAAATTACAGACTTTATAAGGCTTTGCTGTGGTGTTGTTCAAAAGAGGATACTGCAGTTATCACTCAGATGCCACCTGGAAATGTGACAGCTGAGAGCCATCAGCCCTGCACAGTACACTGCTCAGAAATACCTATCTCCCCGATTCTTGACTTGATATTGCCAACCGGGTACACAGCATTCTTTTTAGCACACTTGTGTATGCGCTAAGGGGTTTTCTGTGAGGACCAGATGAACCTGTGCTGGGGGTTTACAGTTGCAACACTACATGTCTGCTATAAGGAAGGTGCCAAACTCCTTGCTCACAGCATGGCATTCTGGGTATTTGAAGCCAATAGGGGGTACCCAGAAAGACATGCCCCAATCTGATGATCAGCTTGGGAATCTAAACCAAACATATACATAT
>NDGM010794434.1:0-14579 GCA_002564305.1 Octomys mimax
ATTTGATTTGAAACTGTCTCATTGCTATTTATCAATAAAATTATGGCAAAAAACATACTTAAGAGAAAAATTGATATAACATTAGGAATGATACACATTTAGAAGACCAAGATGACAGGTATTCAAGCATGGTTTTTGTATTACATGCTGTTATCTTCAATGTAGTTCCTTGGTTCACAGATATCAGCATACAGAGTTAGTCAAGAACATTCTACACATTAACCACTATTTTTAAAAAAAACTGATGGAAATTCTTAGTGCAATCACCCTGTATGTATAATTGCATATTTTACCCCTACCTTTTTTCCTATATTTCTCCTTTCTCTCTTCATTGCTTAATCGTTAAGTTCTGTTTCTTTCCATTTTACTGTGTCTGTTACACCTCTAAGGTTTCATTTCTTCTTTCGTGTTCTTACACAAGGGAAACCATATGATATTTACACACGTGGGTCTGGTTAATTTCACTTATGAATAAAGCCTCTAGTTGTGTCCACTTACCTATAAAGGCTTCTAGTTTGTCTTTCTTTCTAGCTTAGTAATATTCCACTGTAGAAAAATACAACATCGTTTTCATACATTTCCCAAGTTATAGGCATCTTGGTTGTTTCCAAGATTTGGCTATCACAAATTGTGCTGCTACAAACATGGGTGTACATGTATCACTATGGTATGATGTTTTCAGTTCTTTTGTAAAAATATCCAGAAGGGGGATAGCTTTTTTGAATGGAATGTCTAGTCCTAGTTTTTTGAGGAGTCTCCACGCTGATTTCCATACTGTTTGTACCACTTTAGCTTCCCACCAGCAGTGGAGAAGAGTTCCTTTTTCCCCACAGCCTCTCCAGCACTTGTTATCAATTCATTTCTTTATGATAGCAATACTTTCTGGAGTGAGATGGTATCTCAGTGTTGTTTTAATTTGAATTCCTTGAATGGCCAGTGATGTGAAGCATTTTTTCACGTATTTATTTTTCTCTTGTATTTCTTCCTCTGAAAAGTGTGTATTCATCACAGATGTCCGTTTTTGGATTGGGTCTTTAAATTTTGCAGCTTAATTTTTTTAGCTCTTTGTGCATTCTAGATAGAAGATCTTTGTCTGAGTGATTATTGGTTAAGACTTTCTATATTTGTGGGTTATCTTTTCATTCTTTGGTGATTTCTTTTGATGTGCACAAACTTCTCAATTAGAGAAGGTCCCAGTTGTTAATTATTTGAAGTATTTCCAGTGCAGTTTGATTTTTGTTCATGAACTGTCTCCCTACCCTATATCTTCAAGATTTCCACCTATTTTCTCTTGCAGGAGATTTAGTGTTTCTGTTTTAATGCTTCAATCCATCTTGACTTTAGTTTAGTGCAAGGTGATAGACCTGGGTCTAATTTTAGTTTTGGCACATGGAGAGCCAGTTTTTCCATCACTATTTGTTAAAGAGGCTATCTTTCATCCAGTGAACATGTTTGGCCCCTATGTTAAAGATAAGATGGCTGAGTGTGTTTGTAGTTGTGTCTGCATCTTCTAAGCTGTTCCATTGATCCACAGTTCTGGGGGTTTTTTCCAGTATCATGCTGATTTTATCACAGTGGCTTTGTAGTATAATTTCTAGTCCAGGATTATAATGCCTCCTGCCTTGCCTTTGTTGCCCAGGATTTCCTTTGCTATTCTAGGTCTTTTCTGGTTCCAAGTAAATTTTAGGAATGTTTTCTCTAGATGTGTGAGGTATGTTGGTGGTATTTTGATTGACTACATTAAATCTGTATAACAATTTTGGGAGTGTGGACATTTTCACAATGTTGGTATTTCCTGTCCAGGAGAAAGAAATATCTTTGCATTTTCTGAACCTCTTTAATCTTTTTTTTTTTTTGAGTACTCTTTTTTCATTGTGTAGATCTTTTACCTTCTTTGTTAGATTAATTCATAAGTATTTCAATTTTTGGATGCTCTTGTGGAGGGTATTGTTTCTATAATTTCTCTCTGTGAATTTGTTATCTGTGTAGAAGAATGCTATTGATTTTGGGTGTTGACTTTGTATCCTGCTGTTACTGAATTTGTTTATTAATTATAGGAGCTTCTTGGTGGAGTTTTTTGGGTCTTCCAGCTAGAGCATGATGTCATCTGCAAATAATGATAGTTTAACTTCTTTACCTATTCATATTCTTTTTATTTTTCTCTCTTATCTAATGGCTATATCTAATGATTCCAGAACTATATTGATTAGGAGTGGTAATAGAGGACATCCTTGTCTTGTACCTGACTGAGATTAAAAACATTCAGTTTTTCTCCATTTAGAATTATGTTGGCTGTTGCTTTGTAACAGACGGCTTTTGTCAGGTTGAGATAGAGGCCATAAATTCCAATTTTCTGTATGGCTTTGATCATTAATGAGTGTTGGACTTTGTCAAAAGCCTTTTCTGCATCAATTGAGACTATCATGTGGTTTGGGGATATGGCTTTATTGATATAGTGTATTACATTTATAGATTTGTGTATATTAAACAACCTTTGCATCCCTGAGATAAATCCTATCTGGTCATGATGTATAATCTTCTTGATGATTTGCTGTATTCTATTTGCTAGTATTTTATTAAGGATTTTTGCAACTATGTTCATGAGGGGGATTTACCTATAATTCTCTTTTTTTGTTGGATCTTCCTCCAGTTTGGGTATGAGTATAATACTTGCCTCCAGGAATGATTTTGAGAGAATTGTCTCCTTTTCAATTTCATTGAAGAATTTGAGGAGGTTCATAAATTTTATTTAATCTTTCAAAGAATCAGCTTTTTAATTCATTAATATTGAATGGACCCTGCTTTTTTCAAGGTCCTTGAGCATGTAGTATTGTTTTCCATCCTTTGTATTGTTTTATTTGTCTCAATTGCATTAATTTCTGCTCTAAACTTTATAATTTCCTCTTGTTTGGGCTTTGAGCTTGGTTTGCTCTTCTTTTTCTAGAAGCTTGAGGTGCAACATTATGGTATTTATTCATTCTCTGTTTTCCTAATGTGAATTCACCACTATAAATTTCCCTCTGAAAACTGCTTTCGTTGCATCCCACAAATTCCAGTAAGTTGTGTTTGAATTCTCATTGGATTGTAGATATTGTTCAGTTTCTTGTTTAATTTTAACTATAACCCATTGGTTGCTGAGCAGGGTGCTATTTAGCTTTCATGTGTTAGTGGGATTTTTGTGGGGTTTTTTGTCATTACTTTCCAGTTTCATTACACTGTGGTCCAATAATATGCATGGGATAATTTCTGGGTTTTTGCATATACTTAAGCATGACCTATGGACTAGTATGTCATCTGTTTTAGAAAACATCCCATGTGCAGCTGAAAAGAATGTGTATTCAGATGTTGTTGAGTGGAACAATATTACCTATCTTTTTTAGATATGGCAGTGTTAAGGTCCCCTGTTAAGATTCTGATATTCATTATTAGATTTTTCATGTCCTTTGAAATTATAGTTTGATGCTCCGATATTTGGTATATGTATATTTATGAATGCTATCTCCTTCTCTTGTATTTTGCCCCTAAGCAGTATACAGTGACCTTCTTTATCTTGTTTGATGATTCTTAGTTTGAAATTCAGATTGCCTGTGAAGAGAATGGCTACCCCTGCTTTTTTCGAGGTCCTTGAGCATGTAGTATTGTTTTCCATCCTTTAGCTTTCAGCCCATGAATTTCTTTATGAAATAAATGTGCTTCTTGTATACAGTATATTGTTGGATTTTGTTTCTTAATCCGTTTTATCAGCCTTTTTCTTTTAATTGATGAACAGAGTCCATTTACATTGGTGGTTATTATTGATATGTATTGACTTATATTTGTCATGTTACTCTCCTGCTGTTGGTTCCCTACTTTTCTCCTATATTTAATAGCCTGCTGTGTTTGTTGGGTTCTTTCTGCTGTTGTTCTTGGGTATTTTGATCCCTTTCTAGAATACTTTTAGTAGTCTGTGTAAGTTTGGTTTGGTCATCATGAATTTCTTCAGTTGTTCTTTGTCATGGAAGTATTTTACTTCTTCATTAAACTTGAAAGAGTTTTGAAGAGTGTAATAGTCTAGCTTGGAATTTGTTTTCTTGTAGGACTTGAAGTACTTCTCTCCATGTACTTCTTGACTTGATGGTTGTGAGGAAAAATCTGCTGTCATTCTGATGGGTTTTTCTTTAAATGTGATCAGTTTATTTTATCTAGCAGCCTTTAGTATATTGTTCATGTGCTGAATTTCTGGGATCTTGATTATTATATGTCTGGATATAGTTTTAATTGGGTCGATATTATTTGGAGTTCTATATGCCTCGGTTACTGAGTGTCAGATTGTTTCCCCATATTTGGGAAGTTTTCTGCTATTATTTTTGCCCATATTCATTTTATGTCATTTGTGTTGCTTCCTTCTTTTTCATTGATGCCTATCTATCTTATGTTGTTCTTTGCATCATCTTGCAGCTGTTGAATTATTATTTCCTGGATCCAAGCTATTTTTAAGAAATCTTTCCTTACCTTTTCACTAGCTGTAATGGTGTTTTCAAGGTCTGAGACTCTATCTTCACTTTCATTCTGTTTTTCCAACTTTCAATGGAGTTTTTAATTTCTTAAATATCTCTTTGAATCTGCTTCATGCATTCTATTTCTTTCCTATATTTTTCATTCATTGTTTCCATTATTTTTCTCTTCTCTATTTTTGGTCAATGTCTTCTTTAGAAACACTTAGCAATTTTTTCATTATAACTATAATTTTTTAAGCTGTGACATTATTTCTGATATGATTTCCTCTACACTTTTTTTAGTGGTCTCTTTACTTCAGTTGCTATTATTTCAGAGCTTTCAAGTGCATGGCTTTCAATTTCTTCTATGCTGATGTCTCCTGGGTATGTTCTGGGTGGACTTGGGACCTAAGATTGTATTTTGCTCCTTTTTTTATCATTTTCTACTTCAGAGAGAACTCTTTACTTTGATTTCTGTGATACCTTTTTATGAAAGTTTGATAGTAGGTAGCTGTATCAATGTAATCAGAGCCTCTCTGTACAAAGCCTCTTTTTTAGGTATTTCTCCTGTGTTCTGTATGTGTCCTATGAATTTTTCCTCTCTGCTGATTGAGAGTGAGATACTGGTTTCCATTTAGCATTGTCCTTCAGTGTAGGGCTTTGGTGAGGTTACTACCCAAGCACCTCCTACTACTAATACCCAAGGGAAAACATGTGGTTAAAGCAGATTTGGTTTCCTATTTACATTATTGCAACCAGAGATACTAATAACAGCTAGTGAAATTTAGAAACTGACAAACTTTTGTAACTAATGGGATTGTACCTTAGACCATATGAGCAAACAGTATAGTTGTATAATAAAGCAGATCTTAAAATGGGGAATTGTATTTATATTAGTTCCCCTGAGTTCTGTCTGAGCACCTCCTCTCCTGCACCTGGAGTCTTTCAGGCAGACTAGCTCACGCTAGTTACCTGCTGCTACCTCTGTACTGCAAGGATGCTCCTGTAGGTGTGAGCCTCGGTGTGAGCTCAAGTGGGCCAAGAAGTATGCCTCAGCTCACCAGATCTAGATCTACTGAACTCGAATTAGACTGGCAGAACCTGGCTTGGCTCTGGTTGTTGTATTCAGCTCCTTCCCACTGAGTCTAGTCCAAGTGGACTTCTAGGCCCCACTGGCTTCTGGTCTCATGGCTCCTTCCAGATAGGCCCCCATAGCTTTTTTTAACAAATGGTCCAGGAAAAATTGGCTTTCCACATACTGAAGGCTAAAATTAGACCTATGTCTATCACCTTGTATTAAACTAAAGTCAAGTTAAAAATCTGAATACTAAAATAGAAACACTAAATCTTCTGGAGGAGAAAATAGGTAGATAAAAATATAGGGGTCACCTCCTTCCATCACATGTGGTTTCAGCGCAGTGCCTAAATTCCAACACAGCAAGAAAGATTCCTTAATGAAAACTGCCAAGAAAGGCTTAGAACTGAAACAGAACTTGATAGAACTTAGGAAATGTGTGAACATGTGCCAGTACCTCTTCATTTTCTCTATGGCCAACATGAGGAACAGCATGCTGAAGGACATTTGGAATGCCTGGAAGCACAGCTGGATGTTCCTTGACAAAAACAAGGTGATGATGGTGGCCTTGGGTTGAAACTCATCCAAAAAGTACAAAGATAACCTGCACCAGGTCAGTAAGAAGGAAGGGGTGAAGTTGGCCTCCTTTTTGCCAACTGCACGAAGGAAAAGGTCAATGACTAGTTCACAAAATACACAGAAATGGACTTTGCCTGAGCTGGGAACAAAGCAACTTTCATTGTGACCCTGGATCAAAGGCCTCTGGAGCAGTTCCCCCACTACATGGAGCCTCAGCTGAGGCATCTGGGACTGCCTGCTGCCTTCAAGAGAGGTGTGGTGACCCTACTGTCTGACTATGAGGTGTGCAAGGAGGATGATGTTCTTCCCCCAGAGCAGGTCTGCATCCTGAAGCCCTTTGGCCATAAGATGGTCAAATTCAAGCTGATCATCAAGTACATGTGGGATGCCCAGTCAGTTCCAGCAGATGGGAGATGACTTGCCAGACAGGTACTCAAGTCTGCAGAAGAATCGGAGTCAGAGGGTGAGGATGGCTGACTGACTCAGGACCAAAAGCATACAGCCTGTTCTGGTGTCCCCTGGACCACAGGACTGTGGCCACCTTTCAGAGGGAGCAGCAATTTATTTATCTGTGGATGAGGACAAGAAAGGGGAATGAGAACTAACTGTTTCCATAAAGAATCAAACTTTGTCTGCAGGTGTTTGCCTGGAGACAGCAAGAGACTCTTAGGGAGAAAAGGGGGGGCAAATATCTCAGCAGATTAAAGAGCCTGCAAGCAGGCTCAGGGGCCAGAGATTCCATCCCTGGGCCTGCCGTGCCAGCCCCGCCCCTGGGGCACACTGAAAGGGTGATTGAGACTCGATTTGGTGGCACACACCTGTAATCCTAGCTCTTAGGAGGCTATAAATAGGCGGATCACTACAAGTCCGATCTAGTAGTGAGACCCTGAACATCCTGTAGACCCCTCCCTAAAATATACCCAAAAAGGGCCTTGAAAAATTAAAAAAATAAAGACCAAAAAAACAAAGATGTATGGGTAGGAAGAGAGGTTTTCTAATGTATTTGGCTCACTACACAGCTCAGATTTATAGTCAATCTCCTGTTTTCAGCTTTCTCACCTTAATCCCAGTGCTGGGATTATAGGGGTGCACCACCATGCCTAGTCTTGGTGGTCCACTCAGAGCACCCAGGGGGTGGGACCAGTGTGGCCTATGGTGACAGTGGTTAAACCCTGGTCCCTGTGCTTTGCCTAAGCAGGTGCTTAGTCCACTGAGCTATCTCACCAACCCTGATAGAAAGTTTATAAACAGAAAACAAACTGCATAGGAAATACTACAAAGAGTCAACAGTTGGGATCTCATCATTTTGAAATGTTTCTGCACATCAAAAAAAAATCACCAACACAGTAAAAAGAAAACCCATGAACTGGGAAAAAATTATAGCTGACTGTCCTTCAGACAAAGGACTTCTATCTAGAACATATAAAGAATTAAAAAATATCAGCCCCTCCATTCAAAGACCAATCCAAAAATGGGCATCTTGGATGATTATATACTTCTCAGATGATGAAATACAAATGGCAAGTAAATATATGAAAAAAATATTCAACATCATTTGTCACTCAAGAAATGAAAATTAAAACAACACTGGGATTCCATCTCACCCCAGAAAGAATAGCTAACGTCAAGAAGTCAGCCAATAACAAATGCTGAAAGGGCTATGGAGAAAAAGGAACCCTTCTCCACTGTTGATGAGGGTGCAGACTGGTATAACCACTATGGAAATCAGTGTGGAGATTCTTTCAAAATCTAGAATTGGAGATCCCATTCAAGCCAACTCTTCCCCTCCTCTATGTTTTTCCAGAAGAACTGAAAACATCATACCACAGCAATATATGTTAACAGCAGCTCAATTGCTATAGTTAAATCTTGGAAACAACCCATATGCCCATTAATTGAAGAATGGATCGAGAAAATGTGGTATTTTTACACAATGGAGTATTATTCAGCTATAAAACAGGATAAACAGGGCCGGGGAGATGGCTCAGTGGAATAAGTGTTTCCCTGGCAAGTGCAAGGACCTAAGTTCAATCCCTAGTTCCACCAAAAAAAAAAAAAACAGGATAAACTTGAGTATTTTGTCAGTAAATGGATGCAACCAGAAAACATACTCTTAAGTGAAATAAATAAGACCTGCACATGCAAACATCATATTGTCTCCTTAGTGTTAGAACCTGAAGGAGAAAAATGGAATCTGAAGGATATAATAGGTACTAGAAAAAGGGAAAGAACTTGTTCAAAAGGAAAGAGTTACTGAGTTGAGTAGAAGGACAGGATAGGGAGTGGGGAAAAGAGATTTATCTATGTATATAAGCAGGATGGTTTGGATAACTGTACTGTGCATTTCTGCTGGTCTATGGAAAGGAACATGCAATAATTAATTTGTTTTGTCTTCTTTTTTCAATTGTTTCTACTTTTTCTCACCTTAATTTTTTACATATTTTTTCTTTTTTCTTCTTTTTTCCAATTCACATGCATATATCTGGTATTATGAATAACTGACTGGAAGACAACACCATGTATTACAACAAATACTGTGAATTCATATTACTTTATTAAGTGAAATTGTGTCACTTGTGATTTTTTTGTTTTATTTCTAATTTGTTAGAATAATTTTGTTATTTTAAAAAATATATTTTTAAACAGACAAGCCAAAACATATCAGTTATAGTCATCAGTGTAAATGACATCAATTCATTGATCAAAAGACAAAGACTGGCAGAATGGATCCAGAAGAAAGATCCAGAAATATTCTATATACAAGAAACAAATTTAACTCAAGAAAAAAAACTCATAGGCTGAAAGTCAAAGAATGGAAAATAGTATTCCAAGAAACATGAACACAGAAAAAAACAGGGATAGCCATTCTGTTTGCAGACCGTGTGAACTTCAAACCAAAAATGAGAAAAAAAAAAAAAAAGGATAAAAAAGGTCACTACATACTTGTTAGGGGAAAACTTCAAGAGTAAGTGATAATAAACATAAATACATATGCACCAAACACAGGAGCACTCAAGTGTGTAAAACAGATATTAATAGGCATGAAAAATTAAGCAGTGACATAATTGTAACAGGAAACCTTAATACCCCAATATATATCTCCTAAACAACCAATGGGTCACTGAAGAAATTAAGCAATATCTACACTCAAACAAAAATGTAAATACAACATACCAGAACCTGTGAAATGCAATTAAAGCAGTCCTCAGAGAGAAATGTATAGCAGTGGATTCTCCTATCAGAAAAATAGAACAAGCACAAATAAACAAACTAATGCTACACCTGAAGCTTCTAGAGAAATCAGAGCAAGTTAAGCCCAAAGCCCATACAAGGGAGGAAATTATAAGGATCAAAATCCAAAATTAACACAATTGTGACTAAGAAAAGAATATAAAAAATTAATGAATCAAAGAGTTGCTTCTTTGAAAGAATAAACAAAATTAATAAACTCCTAGCCAAGCTTATCAAAAAAGAGAAAGAAAAAATTCAAATTTATGCAGTGAAGAATCAAAAGGGTGAAATCACTACATGTCCTGTGGAAATTTGGAAGATCAATAATTACTTCCAAAATCTTTACTCACATAGGATGGAAACCACAGAAGAAATGGACAAAATCTTAGACACATATGAATTACCAAATTTGGATCAAGAAGATATAAAAATTCTGAATAACCCAACAGCAGTTAATGAAATTGAACACATGATTAAAAACTTACCAACAAAGAGAAGACCAGATGCTGATGGGCTCATTGCAGAATTCTACAAGAAATTTAGAAAAAATTTAATTCCAATACTCCTCAAACTCTTTAATAAAATTGAAAGGAAAACAATCATCCTTCACTCATTCCTGGAGGCATGTATTACTCTGATACCAAAACCAAAGAAAGACCCAACCAAAAATGGGAAATATAAGCCAATCTCCCTAATGGATACAGATGCAAAAATTCTCAATAAAATAATTGCAAACAAAATGCAAAGAATCATCAAGAAGATTATAGACCATGACCAGGTAGAATTCATCCGAAGAATGCACAGATATATCAACATACACAAATCAAAAAATATAATACTCCATATCAACAAAGCCAAAGACAAAAATCATGTGATCATCTCAATAGATCCAGAAAAGCTTTTGACAATGTCCAATGTTCATTCATGGTTTTTAAAAATCTACAGAAAATCAGAATAGATGGTCTTTACCTCAATTTAATAAAAAGCCATCTATGATAAACCAGTAGCAAACATCATACTAAATGAACAAAAACTCAAAATCTATGTCAAAGATTCTCCCCTAAATCTAGTCATTCCTGGGCTCCCACCTCCTAAATCTTGCAGCTTCATCTCCCTCCTGGCACCAAACTCAGCCTGTACCCACTAGATGACCACAGAATGCGATTCATTTGCATACTTCTCAGTGGTTCTTCACCACTGTTTAAACAGAAAACCATCACACTGCCCTCAGTTTATGTTGTAAAGGCAGAGAATATTTCAGAAACTAATGGGACTATTTCAGAAGGGGACCCTACTAGCTGGAAGAACAGAAAGAAACACTTCCTCTTCACTGAATATTCTTTTTTCTAATTCATCACAATAACCAGATATTATCTATACAAAAGACATGTTAATCTATGTCACATAGTCTCCATATTTGCAATAGGGGGGTTAAAATTTTAGTTCTGAGCCTCCAAACATCCAAAGAGGGAAACACAACCACATTTAAGTATTGTGTATATTAAGATAACACAAAACTATCTTTGAGAACAAGTTTTCTGTGTCTCCTGTGCAATCAACGATGGCTAATTCTTCAGTGTTCCCAAACAATTTTAACTCTTTCAGGGATTCTTGCACCCCTCCAGAGAGTTCGAAGCATGACTGGAAAACAGGTGGTGCTGCACCTGTTCCAGAGCCAACTGTCTCATTCAGGTGGATGCAAAGGCCCACAAAATTGGGCCTCCTGATATGATCAGCAGGAACGAAACATTCCTCCTCGTTTCACAGATGTGAAAGAATGCGACACAAGTCAGAATTGCTGCAATGAAACAGTCCAGATCCAAGATAATTTCCCCATCTTCCCAATCAGGTAGATCTGATTCTTTCCTTGACAAAAAGCTTGGAGGAGATGGTGTCTAAATCCCATCAAACATGAAGATTCTATGGATGCTGCTTCCCCACACCTTGAAATGATTTCTTCAAATTCCAACTAATCTCTGTTAGAAGTTGTGATTGGAATAAATTCAAGGACCATTGCCTGTGTTGCTCATCGGGCTTCCTTACAACCAGGAAATTTCCTGAATGAGGGTACAGATGCAACTATTTAGCACTGGCTTATAGGAAGCCTAAAATGATAAATTTATAATCAATGTGGCCTTAAAAAGATCTGTGTCTTCTGAGTGCTAGTTCTAGGTTTACCAGCCACTTTCCATGCTTGGCCAGACTAATTTCCCACAGAACACACACTGCTGCTCACTTGCCCTAGACTTCCTTACTTCGGAGGGGAGAAGGCATCTCAGCATGGTGTGCGAAGCTGCAGTGAAAATGAAAGAGTAGAGCCAGGAAGATAATTCAGTAGCATAAGCACCTGCCTGACCAGCACAAGGTCCTGGGCTTGATCTCCAGCACCAAAAAATATAAATAAGTAAATTACCAAGAGTCAACCCTGTAGGCACCCACACTACACACTTCATAACTGAGAAGTTCCTTTATTTAAGGAAAAGGGGAGGAGGAAGACAGGAAAGTGGAAAAGGAAGGGGAGGGAAAAGGCAGGAGTGAACTCAGCAGGTCTAGTTGCAAGGGAGGCTGAGTAGAAGACCATGTCCTTTCCACCCAGGTGAACCCTGGCACTCAGTGAGCCAGAACTGCCTGGCCTGTCACCATGTCCCCAAGCACCTGAAATGTGGGCACCGCCCCTCCTCCTAGCCAGGCTGCTGAGAAGCCTGAGAGGGAGCAGCCTGCGTAGTCTGGCCTGGAGTGTATGCAAACTAAATCAAACGTATTGTTCAAAATTTACCGTGGGTCATCTCTTCTTTTTCCTTATTCCTTTTCAATATCGAATGAAGGGCTGACCAGCAAGGTCAGACTCCCCTTATTAATGAGGCATTGCTGGGGCTCTGTCTCATTAGGGCACTCCAAACTGTGCATTTACTGCAATTTGCAGCACTTAATAGAGAAAGGTCAGAGCAGGTCACGTTCAATTTCCACTTGGCAGAGGGAGGAAAAATGGAAGCAATTCATTTGCACAAATTTGAATAATTCTTCTCAGTCTCCTTTTCTTTATCTACGTATGGATAATTCCTGCATCTTACCTCACGCACAATCATTTCAGAACTGCCAACCGCCAGATTTCTATGAAGGCCGTAATGGGGCTGACAGATTCTATGAATCCAGGTGTCAAAATAAAGCCTCAGTCTTCTCTCCCGCCCCCTTCTCACAACAGGGAATAGGAGTTGCCTCCAGTGAGCTCTTAAACTTATCATAAATGTATCAAGATTGCTTGGGCCATGAAACAGCTGTAGACAATTAATCTTTCCACAATTCTTCGGCATAAGAATTGCTTTCCCCGAAAAGTAACATCTGCCATGCGGAGGTGATTATTCACGGCCGATGGGCGCCACCATAGTTTTATGCATAGAGCCATCAGTGGCAATGAAGCACGATTTATAGTTTTCCCTGGTTCAGTAAAAATAACATTTCAGCTGCATTAAAACATCATCCATCAGCTTTGTCCCAGAGCCCGGAGCCCCATCTCATCCACAGAAATTAAAAAGTATTCATTTTAATGCTAACTTCTGAAGCTTGTGATGACATTGCTGCTGTGTGGGGCGGGGCACCGTGGTGGAAGATGAAGGGAAAGGTCGGGGGCAGAGCTGAACTGAGGGCAACATGTACCACCGGAGTGGTGTGTCCCCATTCCTGGGCTGCTGCATCTTCATTATTCACGACCCCTGAACGCTTAATCAAAAATCCTTGAATGAAACTGAACTAAAGAAAGTTATTTCACACAAAGTAACATAATTCCTTGGCTTCAGGGAAAAGATATCAAATGGATGTTAAAACAATAGCTGTCTTTTCCGATGCAGTGGCCATTGCATTCCTTTAAAACAGTTGTTTGAACATTTGTATGATGGAGTGAGATTTACCTAGGAAAACAAATGAGTGTTTGCTTTCAAATCTCACTTAGTATTATGTCAACTTTAGAGTTTTCTCTTCAATTGAAGAAGCTTTCTAGTCCTTTAAAGCTCTGCTTATAGAAATCATGAGGTTTTGAACTAGCAGTATGGACATTTGAATACAGTAAAATAGAAGCAGAAAGAAAGGCAACGCTTGGTGGTCATCTTGTCTACCCAGGCCTGTATACACAGTGTGGGTTTCCAAATACCCCAATTGGCAAACACATTAAATTGATCTGCTTCTTCCACACTTAAACCTGCTGCATTCCACTAAGACATGCTTATACTTTTAAAACTTCAGAGAATGTGTGTTCATCCCACCAACACTGAATTGAGCACTATGTTCAAGGCCCATGTGACCTGTGGGGAACACAAGGATGCAAGAAAGCATCCTACCTTAGCTTACAGGCCAGAGGAAAAGCCCATCAACAGATAACTAAAACTCAGTGGTAAATGCTGTAATAAAAGCATGAGTAAAGATCTGTTTCTGAGTAGAAAACTGAGAAGAGAAAAAGAATGAAGATAAGAAGTCAATACATTTCAGAAACATGGAGGGTATTTGCAGACTCACTACTTGAAGCATTAATATCTGTGTCACCATGCCTAAAAACCTTCCTATTCAAGGTCATAAATAAGTTGGCTTAGAAAATCACTCACAAAACAAGCTGAGATGCCATGAAGTGGAAGGGAAGATTTGGGCTCAGTGCTGCCATGCTCACAAGTTGGGGTGCCACATGGAGCAAGGTTTTATGAGGCACTGAGCTGTGCAATGGAGCTCTCAGAACCAGTGTTTGTCCTTGGCATCCTTTCATCCAAAAGTGAAAGCTAATCATTTTTTACTCCTCGGAGATTCTCCTAATTTCACAGTCAATGAAACACAGATTTCACCGCAAGCCAAAAGTTGAATTTAGCAAAGGTCAAAGGGAAAGTTCAAGTTGCTGTGTCAGTGAGTCTCCCCACAGCACATGATGTGCTCATCTGTCACAGCAGAGTGACCACAACACACAGTGACACACAGGTCCTCCAGCACAGCCCTGCAACAGCAGGCACTCCAAAGTGTGTAAGTCCTTCCTTTTTGCTTTTGTTTTCCAGTTAAAAAAAAAACTAATATTGTTCAAAATTGTTTAGAGATTTTGTGACACATAGCAAAACAATGCTTTTAGATCTCTTCCATAAACATATTTCGAGGGCCGGGGAGATGGCTCAGTGGAATAAGCACTTCCTTGGCAAGAGCAAGGGCAAGGGCCAGAGCTCAATCCCTGGTTCTGCCAAAAAAAAAAAAAA
>NDGM010794439.1:0-11543 GCA_002564305.1 Octomys mimax
CGGTTTTGCAAGCTTCGTCAGACACCTGCCAATGACTTGGCCTACTGTTGGCTGTTTTTTTTTTTTTTTTTTTTTCTGATACAGGGTCTTGCTATGAAGTTCAGACCTGTCGTGATCCTCCTGCCTCTGCCTCTGCCTCTCTAGTGCTGGAATTACAAACATGTGCCACCACACCTGGTCGGCACTGCATGCGGGATCAAACTCGGGACCTTGCGCTTGCCAGGCACTTAAGCCACAGAGCTCTCTCCTCAGCCCTATGGCTGGTGGTTTTATACCTCTCTTTTCATAGCATGCGGTGCACTATGGAAGAACCCCAGAGTTTTATGTAGGCCAGGCAAGCACTCTTACCTCCGAACAACATCTCCAGCCCAAGGTTGCTTTTTACATATTTTTCTGGTAGTGGAGAATTAACCCAGGAAGGGCCGAGCTACATTCTCAGCCTCTATTTTTTATTTTGAGATTGGCTCTGCCCAGCTGATGTGAACTGGCGATCCTCATTACTCAGCCTCCATCCAGTGTAGCTGCGATCTCAGGTGTAAGGCAGCACGGAGGAGGCGGTCCGCTGTGGGTGATGCACACAGGTAATCCCAGCTCTGTGGACCCCTGGGGCCAAAGGCAGTTTATAGCAAGATCCTACCTCAAAGTTAAACGAGCCTGCGTTGGTGGTATAGCGGTGAGCATAGCTGCAGTCCAAAGTTACAAAATGAACAAAGCGGTAAGGGAACCAAGATAAAAAGAATGAAAGCCTTGGGACCCCGCCAGGCCAGGGGAAGGCCCTGCCCCCCGGGCCCTGCTCCCTCCCGCACCGGGCACCAGACAGCTACGAGGGTCGGTGCGAGCAGGCCGCTTCGAGGTGAGGGCATTGACCGAGCGCTCCCAGTTCCCTGCAGCCTGGACCTGTATCGCCCGGAGGAGCAGACGGACTACGCGGTGACAAGAACCGTAAAGGAGCTCCGGCAGGTGTCGGGAGAGGCAGGACCGCAGCCAATCTGCCAGACCTCTCCAGCGATCGCTCCAGGCGGCGGGGCCAGCTCGGAGCTAGGCCCCGCCCACACCTGGGGTGCCCCGGAGCCGCCGCGCCCGCTCAGGGCAGAGAAGGCCCGAGCCAAAGCCCCGCCCCGGCCCGCCAGGCCCCGCCCACACCTCTGGGTTGGTCCGGAGCCGAGCCCCGCCCCGACGTCGCGGCCGTGGTCTGGGGGCCGGGCCTCTCGCGGCGGAAGCGCGCGGACCAGAAGGCTCGCGGTGAGCGGCGCCGGCACCTTCTGCACTTAGGGGCACTGAACGGTAGCCCCCGAAGTCGTGCACACTCCGTTGGGCGTGGGCTCGGGCTCCGGACGTGCGCGAGTGTCGGGAGGGGCCCAGGATGGGCAGCAGCTCGCTGTCCGAGGACTACCGCCTGTGCCTGGAGCGCGAGCTGCGGCGTGGCCACGCAGGCGTGTGCGGGGACCCCTCGCTGCGCGCCGTTCTCTGGCAGATCTTGGTGGAGGACTTCGACCTGCACGGCGCGCTGCAGGACGACGCGCTGGCGCTGCTCACCGACGGGCTCTGGGGCCGCGCCGACCTGGCGCCCGCGCTGCGCGACCTCGCGCGCGCCTTCGAGTTGCTGGAGCTGGCGGCCGTGCACCTGTACCTGCTGCCGTGGCGAAAGGAGTTCACCACCATTAAGGTGCGAGCCGCCCAGGGGGTCGCGGTAGGCTCAGACTCGCGTGGGCACCGCCTGATTGGGACCCTGCCCTTCTCAGTGTTCTCAAAACCCTCGTGGCCGTGGAAACCCAAGGGTGGGTGCACGGGGATCAGGACCCATGGTCATGCAGACACCTCAAGGGTGGGGACGAGCCCTTGGATAAAGGAGGGCACTGAAGCAGGGATTGCCCAGGGGAGGCTGGGCCGCCGGCGCGCGCCCCGATCTCCAGGAGAGGAGTGGGAAGGTGATGACGTCAGTGCGCACATGGGCGAGATACGCCTCCGCTGGTTGTCATGGCAGCTGCAGCCTCTCGTTTAGTGCTCGGAAGCCAGCCGCCCCGCTGGGACACCTGCTGGTCCAGGTTCCAAAGCTTTCATTCATCCTTTAGACCAGCGTGTAGGGCCCACAGAGACAGGAGCGAGACAGGCAGGCCGGTCCCTGGCGCCCACACACTAGGCAGTGGCAGGGCTTCTGGCTTTGAGCGTTGCCCAGTATCGCTGAGCCATTTCCGCTGACAAAGGGACATAGTGGTCCAGTTCATAAGGCTTTCGGGAAAGGAAGTGCAATATCCGGTGCCCAAGGTCTGGCGTGTGTCTTCCTTCCAAGGGCCAAGAGGAATACTCGGGGCCCTGGCGGTGCTCTCTGGGCTTCCCAGGCTTTGTAGTATAGAAAGCACTTTCTTACCTGTTATTCTTGCAGTTTCACTGACTGCACCTTAGTCTCTGGAGAGCTTTAAAAATGGTTCGTCCACAGTCGAATACCACACTGTTAGGGTAAAGGTACCACAAAGTCATTTTTGGCAGGGAGAGCTTTGCAAAACTGCTGTTGGGAAAGATCAAAGTACAGGAGGATCTCAGCACGTTTGAGGCCAGCCTGCGTTACAGAGCAAGACCCTGTCTCAAAAGAAAAAGAGGCAGCAGCAGCTAACTCTTCTATAATCTCAGCACTCTGGGAGACTCAGGCAGGAAGATCGCAAGTCCCTGCCTACTGTGGGCCACTTAGTGAAGTGCTGAGACCTTCCCTCAAAGAAATGAGAGTTGGGGATGTAGTTCACTCAGGGCAGAGTTCTTTCACATACATGCACACATACACATAGCCAGAAACAAAAGAACAGCCTGCGCAGGGGAACCATTAGAGTGTAGGTGTCTGGCATGGCCAGCGGGCCCTGCCAAGACCTCAGTGCAGCATCCTCTGTTGTGCACTGTACGCCAGCTCAGTACGTCTGGTACAGTAAGTCCCCGATTGATGAGCGAGGTCCACTCTGGGAGAACTTTTGCAAATCAGGTTCGTTCATGAGTCTACAAAGTACACCTGCAAGTCCACAACTCAAATATTTGTGAGTCTTAAAAGCCCTGTCATCCAGCTTGCCTCAGACCAGCCTGGGGGTGGGCACTAGCATCACAAGCTAGCTGTGAATGTAGCACAGGGCGCCCGGAAGGTGGTTGCTGACCACATCCTCTCTGCAGACCTTCTCTGGGGGCTACGTGCATGTGCTGAAGGGCGTACTCTCCGAGGAGCTCCTCATCCAGAGCTTCCAGAAGATGGGCTATGTGCGCAGGGACAACTACCGCCTGATGGTTGCTGCCCCGCCCCCTGCTTGCCAGCTGGTCCAGGTAGCCCTGGGCTGCTTCGCACTGCGGCTGGAGTGTGAGATCCTGGGGGAGGTGCTGACCCAGCTGGGTACCAGCGTGCTGCCGGCTGAGGACCTGCTGCGAGCACGTCGGGCCAGCGGGGACGTGGCCTCCTGCGTGGCCTGGCTGCAGCAGCGCCTGGCCCAGGATGAGGAGCCGCCGCCCCTGCCCCCAAGGGGCCACCCTGCCACCTTTGGGGCACCTCTGGACCTGTACCGGGACCTGCAGGAGGATGAGGGCTCAGAGGAGGCCAGCCTGTACGGAGAGCCCTCACCTGGCCCTGGCTCACCCCCCGTGGAGCTGGCCTATCGGCCTCCACTCTGGGAACAGAGTGCCAAACTCTGGGGCAGTGGGGGCCACACCTGGGAGCCCCCAGCTGAGGAGCTGTCCCAGGCCAGCAGCCCACCCTATGGGGCTCTGGAGGAAGAGCTGGAGCCTGAGCCCTCCGCCTTCTCCTTCCTCTCCCTGCGCCATGAGTTGAGCCGGTCTGGGGACCTGGCCACTCCTGAAGCCCCTGGGAGCCCAGGGCAGGCCAGTCCCCGGCACAGGCGGGTGGAGGGGGAGCCGACCTCAGCATATGGCCCTATCCCTGAGCCCCTGGGGTACCAGGCACACAGTTGCCTGGTGCCCGGTGCCCTACCCACCCTGTGTTGCGATACCTGCCACCAGCTACATGCTGCCCACTGCGCTGCGCTGCCTGCCTGCCGCTCAGGGCACTCACTGCGGGCACTGCTCAGCGACACCCAGAGGCGCCTGTGGCTACAGCGTGCCCAGGTGGACACCCTGCTGTATGACAGCCCTGGGGGCCGGCCTTAGCCAGCAGTTCCAGGCAACAGTTTCCATGGTGCTTTTCTGGGGGAGGCAGGGGCCCCTGGCTGTCCCCTCCTGTCCTTGACAGCCTGGCCTTGCATGGTGGGAAGAGACTGATTCCTGCTAGCAGCAACTGAGCTGGGCTACAGGGACTTCCCATGTACCCTTTCCACAGTGCCCAGTTCCAGGTATGCCAGCAGGAGAGTCAGCCTGTCCACCACGGTGCCCAAACCTATCCCCAGGAAGGACCTACCCTTTGGAGGCCCTCTGATACCCTATAGTTCCTGGCAGCTTCCTGTACTTTGGGGGAGATTCCCTATATAGGACCAGCTGGGAGGCTCTGCCAGGTACACAGCTGACCTTTGAAGTCGGGACCTCTCCCCTTCCTGCCTAGTGGAGGTAACGACTCTCTGCCCCCAGCACCCCAGCTGCCCTGAAGCGGGGCAGGGGCAAGAGTGGCTCTCGTGCCCTAGCAGGTCTAGGCAGTGGGCACTGCTGGCCCTAGGAGTCACCCCGCCTCTTTCCACCTACGTGATAGGATGGACCAACTCTGCCCTGTCCACGTGGAGCAGGTCCTGCAGCCACTGCCTGTGCCCCATTCTCATTGCCTCCCTGAGTTTTCCTGTTCCGCCCTGCCCAGCACCCTGGGATACTGTTCTTGTCGCACGAGTCAGAATCCACAGTACATTAAACAATGGTAAAGTCACATCTGCTTGGAAAGCTTTTATCTTCACCGGGTAGGTGCCCACTGCTTCCCTCAAGTCTCAGGGTGTCCCCTGCCACTGTCCCTACACCGCATGGGTCCCTCTTTCCCACTTGGGAGTCCAGCCAGCCCTGCCTGGGGTCATCAGAGCCTGTGTAAGCCCACGTGACCCCAGAAGATCACACTGATCCCAGGCCTGCGCCAGCATTCTCCCTAGGTTCTGTGCCGCTGCGTTCCAGGCATGGCGGTCCCATAGCGCCAATGGAGGACATCCCAAGATCCCTGGTCCCCTGTAGTCCACACCCCGCCAGATGCTGAGCAGGGTGCCCTCTGTTTGGAGTCATCCAGAGTTGCATGTGGCCACCATCAGGGCTTGCAGCGCTTGCTCTGGCCTTCTGCTGTGCCCGGCGCAGCCCGCTTATTGCGGTGATGGGGGAAAGTGGGCATGAGTTCTGGCTCACAGGCTGCGTGTGGGAGAGGGCAGCTCAATGCTGGGCTGGGGAGTACTCCAAGTGTGAACCCCAGTGTGCTAAGGCCTGGCCTGGCTGCCCTGGACACCCTGGCCCCCACCCCCACCCCCATCCCCATCTTCTCCCAAAGGGAGGACTGCCATCCAGCCCTAGGGGGTGGGGAACTCACGCAGGGGCTTCTCCTTGAAGTAAGAGCTCTCCAGGCAGTCCCCTGCTGTTGCCCTGAGAAAGGCAGCCCATTAATGGGACCCTTGGCCTCAGGGAGACTGTCAGCTGTGTGCTGAGCACAGCTCAGCAGCCTCTGGGCCATACATCCACCCAGAGAAGGGAGGTGATAAATAGGGGTTGGTGGCCCAGAAACCTGTGGAAGCCCAGAGGGGGCCTGAGTCCTCACTGGGCTCTGAGACCAAGTGTCTGCCCTCCTGACCGGTGCAGCCTGTGCTCTGGGCAGCCATTTTTAAAGGAGCCTGGAGTGGCTCACGGCTCGGCACAAGAGCGAAGCCTGCACTGGAGTCGGAGGGTCTGTGCTGCTGTGGGGCCCTGAGCAGCCCGAGCCCAGGAGACCACTGCCAGCCTGCCGGCCTGTGCGCCAAGCCCCAACCCGAGCAGCCGCGCAGGCGGTGCGCACCTTTTCCTGGGATCGTACATGAAGAGGAAATTGAGCAGGCGCAGCCCGGCCTCCGAGAGCCACGGGAACTTGTGCTTCAGGTTGTTGTAGGGCTGCTTCCTCAAGCTGTACTGGCCCACCAGCGGCAGCTTGGAAAAGCCCTGCAGGGGGCGAGGAGGACAGCTGGAGCCCCAGAAGGGACAGGGAGCGGCCAGCCGGGGCAGGAAGGGGCACAAACCGGCCAGATGTTCTCACTGGGCGTCCCCAGCAGCTGCACGATCAGGTCAACCTGGTGGATCTCCGACGAGCCGGGGAGGAGGGGCTTGTGGGCCAACAGCTCAGCCAGGATGCAGCCCACGGCCCTGCGGGGGAGGGGCCGCCGGCCCTGAGTACTGTGCTGACACCCCCAGAGGGTGCTGTGGGGGACCTGCCAACCCCAGACCTGAGTGCCAGGGGCTAAGGAACAGCAGCGCGAGGCCCACCCCGAGTCCCTCTCCCTGCCCGCCCACACGTAGTCCTCTCACCACATGTCGATGCTGGTGGTCTGGGTTGTGGTGCCCAGCAGCAGCTCGGGGGCACGGTACCTGCACACATGGGGTAGCAGCTCAGCTCTACCGCTAGCTCTGCTCCGGCCTGAGCCCAACAGGGCACAGCCGCCCCACGGGCCAAGGCAGCCTCAGCCACAGGGTCATCACTCCCGACCCTAAGCCCCAAATACAGGTGGCGTGGGCACACTGCCACATCCTCAGCGCAGACCTGTCAGCCTGCTCTCCGTGGGGGCTGAGCGACACACTCAGCAGAGGCCAGTGTCTCGTCCCAACCACTACCCTGCTCTGCCTGCTAGAAATGCAGCTACTGACAGCCACCACCCTGCCCTGCGAGGTGCTGGCAAGTCAGGACAAGGCCAGGCCTTGTGGGACTGCAGCCTGTCGCTCTTTCCCAGGGAGAGAGACCAGCTACAGAGGCCTACAGATTCAAGCTGTCCACCCCAGGCCCCTATGTCTCCAAGGGACTCACCAGAGGGTGACCACCTTAGGGGTCATTGGCTTCACTGGAATGCCGTAGGCGCGGGCCAGGCCAAAGTCCGCTGCAGAGAGGCAGAGAGGGGAAGGCTGAGGGGGGCCAGAGCTCCTCCATGCACCCCACCTCCTCCATGCGCACTAGGCCAGTGCCAGGCACCTACCTGTCTTCACACAGCCCTTGTCAGTCATGAGTAGATTGGAGACCTTCAAGTCCCTGTTGACAGAAAGAGAAGTCTGGTGCTCCCAGGAAGTGACCCTATGGGGCACTAGATGAGACTGTGACTACAGTGCTCACAAATGGTCCTGAGTGTGTCAGCGTCAGGTGTGGCAAAGGACACACAGCAAAGAAAGCAGACCTACAAGTGCCCAGACCTGGCGTCTACACTACCCAGTTCTCCAGGCCACAGCAGAAGGGCTACCCCAGAGCTTGTCGGACTCGACTAGTCCTGGATCCTCCCCACAGAGGAATGCCAGGCGTCCCCTGCTGTCCTACAGGCCCAGGTCCTCATTTCCCAGGTCGTGCCCAGAGCACAGCTGCCCGTCCGGCAGAGCCCTGCCCACCTGTGGATGATGAAGTTCCTATGCAGGTACTGCAGGCCCCGGAGCACCTGGAGCACGATGCACTTGACCTGTGTGAGCATGGAGGCGTTGGTCACACCAGCCCAAGATGGATCCCAGCCGTGACACATCAGGACGGGTGAGCAGACCCCACAGCTCCCAAGGTAGCTGCACGAGCCTGGGGTGGCTGTTAAGTCCTATTGTCCCCTCTGCTTCTCAGTGACCTGTCTGCTGCAGGTTCCCAGTGCCCCACGTGCCCGTAGATAATTCCACATTCTTTTTTTTTTTTTTTTGGCAGAACTGGGGATTGAACTCAGACCCTTGTGCTTGCTTCTGCGGAGCCATCTCCCTGGCCCCCAATGATTCCACATTCTTAAGCTTCCTGGACTCAAGTAGATCCACAAGCCATACTGTTCATATGAAGACCACATACCTGGGCCTCAGAGAAGGGTGTGGGCATGTTTTCCAGGAGGCTGGCCAGGTCCTGCTCACAATAACCCATCACCAGGAAGATGCTGCACAGAGAAGGTCAGGACAAAGCCATGCTGCCTCCTGTGAATCCTGGCGCATAGGGCCAGGCCTCTGGACACCCAGGGTGTAAGTAGGGATACATACCTCTCTAGGTGGTTCCCCACCACCACCTCCTTTAGCTCCACGATGTTCGGGTGGCGCAGGCGCAGGAGCAGCGTGATCTCTCTCAGGCTGCTGATGGGGATGCCTACGACAGAGCCAGCCACATCTGTCACCTGTGCCTGGACTCCACACACACCCTATCCCCAGCACCACTCCGAACCCTCCAGACAGCACCTCTCTAGGCCCAGGACTATTGTGACAGTGCACCCTGGAGGACGTAGTGCAGACTGGAGCTTGGCACCAGGGAGACAGCTAAGCTGAGATAGAAGGGGGTAGTCATGGCAACCACAGGACAGCAGGTACGGAGAGGACCCAGAAGCAGGGAGCAGGGCTGGGGAACTGAGGCTCAGATGGGGTGACAGGTGCCCTTTCACCACCATGCAAGCACCCTGTGGAGGGTCAGTACAGAGAAAACCTCAGGAAATGTGCCCCTACTACACCTGTATGGAAGTCCAGCTAGGATGGTCCACACTCTTGCTTCCACTTACCATCCTTCTCCTTGTCCATCCGCACCTTCTTCAGGGCAACAATCTCGTCTGTCTGGGTGTCCCGGGCCCGATCTAGAATGGGAATCCATCTAGACTAGTCTACCCTGGGCCCCATCAAAGAACCCTGAGCGGCCCAGGGCCCCTTCTGTTGATAATCTAGGGCCCAGTGACATTTAGTCCTTGCTTTGCATACAGAGCTCCCCAGCTCAAGCCACAAGTGACCCAGAGCGTCCTCTCACGCAGGCTGGGCCGAGGATGCCCAGCCTGGGCCTGTGTGCTGGATCTGGCCTCAGAGCCTCCGGCGTGCTCTCCTCCTCAGCGTGTGCACTGCTGCTGTGGGCTTGCTTACTGATCTACAAAAAATGCTTATTTGTGCAAAGATGGCTCCACAAAGCATTTTGTCACTTTCTGCAGCTTCTAGGCATTTGGCAGAATGACTCACAGTCCCCCAAGGTCGCTGCATAAGCCTGGTGAGGCTGCGTCAGGAGAAGGTCCTGAGGACAGGCTGTGAAGCACACGGAGTTATCTGGACTACAAGGACAGAGCCCAGCCAGCCCAGCGCGGTACCATGGTGACAGTGCACCCAGAACTAGTGGAAGCCCACCCAAAGCTCTAGACCCCACGTCCGCCACTCACACACAATGCCATAGGTGCCCTCGCCAATACGGTTCAGCTTCTCAAACTCCTTCACGCTCCTGCATCGTCCCAGCTGAAAGAGAGGCGCTACCATGTGGGCGCGTGGCAGCTGATGGGACCAGCGGGAGGGGTATCTCGCCAAAGCTGATGTCAAGAGCCAGCTTGGGTGCTGGTCACTGGGAAACAGCAGCTGCACTTGGCCCTTCCAGTGAGCAGAGGCCGGCCCCTCAGGGCCCACGCACCCCTCTCATCCCTGCTCCACGTGTGCAGTGGACAGTCTTTGGCCTCCATAGTTCCTTCTGCGTTAGGTAACATTAACAACTGGAGACACTGAAGTCCGCCTGAGCAAGCTAAGCAAGAACTGAGCACTGAGTTACATCTTCAGTCGTGTTTTATTGTATTTTTGAGACAGGATTTGTGCAGTTAAAGCTAGCCGCAAACTCACTATGTAACCCAGACTGGCCTGGAACTCGTGGCCACCCTCCTGCCTCAGCCTCCAAAACTCTAGAATTACAGACGCGTGCCACCACGCCCAGCTAGCCTGGTTTACTTTTTTCAGGCAAGGTCTCTTTCTCGTCTAATCCTCCTGCCTCAGCCTCCAGGGTAGCTGCGATTAGGTATACTCCAATTCTCATGGCACACTCACATCAGACACAGCCGCTCTTGCAAAACCAAGGAGAGTTCCGAATTTAGAGCACTGAGGCCAGGCCCCGCCCCGCCCCGCCCCGCCCCGCCCCGCGCGCCCCGCCCCGTCCCCTGCGGGCCCCCCACGCCCCGCCCCAAGCGCCACCGCAAAGACTTCTGGGACTGTCGTTCCCGCGAGGACGGTAAGCCGCAACGCCCGTTCCCTGAACGCTTCCGTCCAGCCTGCGGGTGGCGAGGCGGGCGGCGCTGCGCGAGTAGCACCCCATCGCACCCTGTGTTCCGGAGGCACCGTGAAGAAGCCTTCCTTACGGATGCACTTCAGGCGGATCTGCTCCGACTCCGGGTCCGCATCCGCCATGCTAGCGCCGCCCCGCCCTCCGTGTACGCAGGCGCACGACCCACTTCCGGCCGCCTGGTCCTTAGCAACGGTTACTAAGGACTCTCAGCGCGGGAGCTCGGGTGTCCACCCGTACTGGGGAAGAGTCCGGCCTCGGAGAAACGGGAGCGGAGGCCGTGGCGACGCTCGGGGCGGGAGGCGGGCCGCTGGCCGCCGCGGGCGTGGGCGGCCCTGTGCCGGGCGGCAGACGCAGCGCTCCCTCCGGCCCTGGGCGAGCCGAGCCGAGCCGAGCCGAGCCGACCGCGAGCAGGCGCGAGGGCCGCGCGCCGGCGTGTCGGGCTGCCGCGGTGTCGGGCGGGGCAAGGCGCGAGGGCGCCGTGTCTCCGGTTTTCTCTGTGGAAGGAGGGCACGGGCTCCCCGCGCACAACTGCCTAGACCACGCTGGGACTGCTGTAGACCCGCTGGAGGCCGATTTGCCTCCTGGCCTCTTCTCCCTCGCGGCACAGCTAGTAGCTTCCGAGAGATGTGGCGAGTGACAAGGTCGAGGCCCGCGGGTCAGCAGTAGCCCCCGTGCTTCACAAACGAGAGCTGTTGTGGCAGCTGCGGACGACCTGAGAGCCTGTGCGGAGGGCAGCTCTGTGCGTCATCCCCATCTCCGGCCGAGCCAGGCTGGGGCCTTGGGCGGGGGCAGGGTCCAGAGGCGCAGCTCGGGCTTCCCTCTCCACTCTCACATTTGCCCTACAGGTTTCGAAGCTGATTGATTGGCTCCGAGCTAGCTGGGAGGACTGCTGGGCGGGAAATAGGATGTGGGCCGCTGGACGCTCGGGAGACTCGAGGGTGGGGGGCGCTGAGTTCAGCAGGCGTCTGTGATGGGGAGGGCTGAGGTCAGGCTTGGGCAGCTGGCCCGTTCCTGCTCCCAGATGTCCAGAATACAGGCCTGTCTGGGCTCCAGTCACTTAGGTGAATGCAAAGCAGGTTTTCGGTAGCAAATCAACAACTAAAATAATTAGATTGGGCCGGGGAGATAGCTCAGTTGAATAAGTGCCTGCCAGGCAAGCGCAGGGTCCTGAGTTCAATCCCCGGTACCACAAAAATAATAATACTATATAATTAGACGAGAAGGGCATGATGCTATGATGCCTCTAATCCCAGCACTTGGGAGGCTGAAGCAGAAAGATGTTTGAGACCAACCTGGACTATGTAGTGGGACCCTGTGTCTGAAAAAGTTTAAATAATGTACACAGTAAGGCTTCTGGTGGAGCTGGTGAGATGGCTCAGTGGTCTAAAGTACCTATTTAGAACAAGCTAAGCTAAGCAAA
>NDGM010794846.1:0-10281 GCA_002564305.1 Octomys mimax
TGCCGAGCTTGTTCCAAGTAGGTGCTTTAGACCACTGAGCCATCTCGCCAGCCCCACAAATAATACTTTTTAAAATTGGCTACCCACACTTTTTTTTCTTACTTTTTTTTTTTTTTTTCTGGTACCAGGGATCACATTTGAGATCTTGAGCTCCCCAGGCAGGTGCTTATGCTGCTGAGCTGTATCCCCGGCCCTTTATTACAAAATTGTACCCCACAGAAATCTGAATAATACAAGAATGCTCATCTTAGAGATTCAGCGAGGAAAGTTCAGGGTGCTCGCCGCTAGAGTCAACACACCGTCAGCTCCCCACTGTCCGCAATTATAGCTTTCTCCCCCAGCGTCCTTATTCTTAGGACACTATGCTTTCCTCATTCTTTTGCCAACCAATGATGTATTTGCAAGCAGTGGGTGCCACCATATATCAGGCTCCTTTCCGTAAACATAATGGCAAAATTGATTCTGTGGCAGCCATGAACGCGAACGATGCTTCTCTCTATGTTCGACATTGCGATGCATACTTAGCATCTGCACTAAAACTTGGTTCCTAGAAAAAAATATTCTAAGCAGAAGCTAACTGTGTATGGTCAGTTTATTTGGGCCATTTCTCTCAGCTGTGTGCCTCTTCATGAAGCTCATAATGAGGAAAAAGAAACTCCCACAGAAAGCAACTCATTAAATTCACAGTATTATTAATAAAATAGTGCACAAAGAAAGGAGTATTTAATAGCATGTAATCGCCTTCTTATAGCCCACCTTAGAGAATCATTTTTTAATTTTCCCTTAGCCACCGTGGAAATCACAAACTCCTTATGATGCTTTGCCCAGGGGTCTGGTCCCATCGATGTTGCCCTGGCGATGGTGATGTTTTGTGTTTAGTAGGTGTGAGATCACTGTCTCTTTTTTGTTGACCAGGACGCCAGAAAACACATAGCAATTAAAAAGATGTACAGCCTAATATATTCTAATTAGAGATGATTACCCACATCCACCAATGGGTATTCACAAATTACCTACTAACCCTTTTAAAAAGAGGACTGATTTGGAACTGTTGCCTTTGATTTTGAAAGCTGCGCAAAAGAAAATGAGGACGGTGCAGGCACAGAAGTGCTCTCCTTTGTATTTGCCTTTCTTTTTCGTTTCTTGTTCTGCATAATAACTTGGTTATTTTCCTCTTAAAATTCTAATATTTTAAAAAATGAGAACCTGAAATAGTCTTACCTTATTTGGCAGATGATTTATTTCACAAAACGCAGATGATGGTAGGAAAAAATAGTTACTGTTAAGAAAAAAAAAAAAAAAGCAGCTGACTTTTTCAAGAAAAGTGACCTTACAATAGCTATCTTTCTTTAAAATTTCTTTTATTTTTGTGGCCGCTCAGCCCCTTCCCTTCACCCTGAGGGCAGGGCTGGTGCAGTATGTGGTGCCAGGGATCAAACCACAGTCCCTGCACTTGCCTAAGCTTGCCTAAGCAAGCACTTCAGACTGCCGAGCTGTCTCGCCGGCCCCCATTTTTAGAAAAGAGAGACTTTGCTACTCACTACACTCATCATATTTTTTCAACTAAGGAGATAGAATAGATCCCAAAGAGAAAATTATTGATAGGAAGCAGGTATGAGTCCCGAACATCACTCTTCATATATTTTCTTGACAATTTTAACTTGATATAGTCAAACAATGTTTGTTCTCTTTTTCCACAGAGCATGCTTATCTCCTAAAATTCACAAGCCGTCACCACCTTTCTCATGCTGGTAAGTTAAGTTGTTATTATGGATGTGTTTCCTATTCCTCATTGCTGACAGGAAATCATCAGAAAATTGTGTCATATCTTTCTCAAAAGCATGTTTTTTGTCTATTTCCATATGCCTAATTCCTTACCTACTGCTGTAGCTTAAGTAAATGGCAGATCGTATCTCAATAAGTCTCTCACCAATTAAGGATCTACAAGTTAGCCAGTGTACTGGTTCTGATCTAGAATGTGTGACAAAGTCTGATGCATTAGGTCCTGGACCATTTGGAAGGTGAGTGCAACAGGGGAGTATTATTGTTCTCAAAGTGGACTGATCTGATGAGACATGGATAGCTCTTTTTTTCTTTTTTCTTTTTTCTTTTTTTTTTTGTTTGTTCATGTGGTTAGCACAGGGTCTACAGGGCCTCATTACATAGGTTGGACTCACAGTGATCCCCTTGTTTTCAGCCTCCCGAGTGCTGGGATTGCAGGTGTGCACCACCACACCCAGTCTCAGTCACTGTCTCACTGCATCCCAGGGGTGAGGCTGGCATGGCACACCAGGGATCGAGCTCGCATACCCACGTCTGCCTAAGCAGATGCTTTAATCTGCTGAGTTATCTGGTCTGTCCTATAGCTGATTTTCGTGTTAGGGGCTGGAGCCTTGTTAGATGAGGTTGTCCCTGAGAGAATCACCCCAATTGCCACACTGAGTCCCCTTTCACCCTCCTCCATTCCAGTCTCCACAGACTAGCCAGACTGATCTTTAGGAAATACAAACCAGATCTGCTACTTTCCCCAAAAAATAATTTGTAAGTGGGAATTTTACCTGTAACTCATATCTGACTGACCAGTGCTAAATATGTTAGGTAGCCAATACCTCAACTTTGGGAGAGATCTAGTTACATCTCTGCAAGGTATTAAGAAGCATCACAGCTGATCTTCCCAGTGTCTCCAATCATTAGCAACTCCTTCTTTCTCTCTCTCTCTTCTCCTCTCTTCCATCTGTAAGACAAAGTTAGTAGTTAATGTAAATTACAGGAATGAGATCAATCTTGGCTTTTTTTAATCTTTCTCAATGGATTAAGGTGGGGACTGCTTCTCGACAACTTGATGAAGAAGTAAAGAAAGTTACTCCAATAAATTGGAGATGTTTCAAAAACAGAAACAAATTTTAAAAAGCCCACAATGTTCACCATCCTATTACCATTAAGGCATGCATAGTACATTAAATAATGTGCTACGGGAAATGCTGGTCCATGCTGGAGTTTGTAGTGTTATGGTCAAAGACAACAATGCCATCTTCTTACCTGGTGAAATTGGAATGTGAAATTTGTATCTTTCCAGGTAGAATAACACCACTGGAAGGAAATAGTATTGCTATCTTCTCATTATACTACTTGGGAAGCATCTGAACTTTGGTCATTTTAAAATACCTCATCCTGCTTCTCAACCTTCCTGTTATCTTTTATCCTGAGCCTAACATAAAACCGAAAGGAGTGAGAAGCAATTTGGTTTGAGAGCTGCGATTGAAAAGTCTGACGTAAAATGCCGTACTGCTCTGGTTGGGTACCTGAAGGCCAAAATCAGTGATTTGTGCAGCTTCGATGATCACTGGAAAGCCCTGGGGAAACCATTCTTGGGCTCAGACAGTTCTTGCTGTTGGCTGAGTTAGTTCCTCTGGACACGGAACCTGCTCCTCTGTTCTCTGGCTGGCTGTGGACTGGGGCTGCTCACAGGTTCTAGACACCTTCTCAACTCAGTTTACACATTTCCTCCATTTCTTGGAATACATGCTCCAAAGCTCTGATCTTACTTTGCAACCAGCCTAAGAATACTTTTTTGTTTTCTTCTTTGTCATACTGAGAGTGCATTGAGGGCTTCCACAGTGACCTGCATTCCCAGCCCACTTTTTACTTTTGTGCTTTTTGGTTTTGTTTTTTTGTTTTTTTTTTTTTTTGAGACAAAAAAGTGGCTAACTTGCCCACTGTGGGCTCGGACTTGCTATCCTGCTTCAGCCATGGAGAATGATGGCATTCCGGGTCCTTGCCACCCAGTTGAAAGCTCTGTTTTCAAAGAGTTCCAGGGACTAGGATAGATTCATCTGGCTCATCTTAGGTTACACTGAAGTGATGTTTAATCCCATCTGCAAAAGTTTTTCACAGGAGCACCATACTTGATTTTTTAAAATGTATTTAATACAGAGTCTACAGGGTTTAAGAGTCTCACTGCATAGATCAGACTCGCAGTGATTCTCCTGTTTTCAGCCTCCCGAGCTTTAGTATTATAGGTGTGCACCACCACACCCAGTCTCTAAACTTGATATTTTTTTATGAAGAATCAGAGGCTGAAATCATGGGTCTATTATAGAATTCTCTCTAGCATATACTACTGTTACCTGTAGCTGCTCAATAAACTCTAACAGCCCAAACTATCAGGAGAATGAAGTTTTTATTATCTTATATTTTAAATGTATGAAAATCAAGCTGTGTTTTGATTCAAGAGAACCAAGCTATAACCATTCAGCAGAGAAGGGGCTCCATTGTAGCGTCTAGTTGAGGTTATACATTGAATCGATTTCCACTGCACCATTACCAGTAAGGTACCATGGAGGTTTTCTATTCAGCTCGCCAAAGAACAGACTTTTTGAACTGCTGACCAACTTCCTCCAAGTTCTTGTATCTGAATAAAACTCCAGCCTTAACTTGAACTCCTGTGCCAAACACTGTACAAGTTTGCATTCCCTGATCTCTGCTCAAGTTTTCTTTCTGACCACACATCTTAATAATTAGAAGTCATCTTCTTATATTTATCATTATTTACATACTACAATTTCTTTTTGTATTTTGGGAAGGGTCTACAGGGTGTTCAGGGTCTCACTACTAGATCTGACTTGTGGTGATCTGCCTGTTTATAGCCTCCCAAGAGCTGGATTACAGGTGTGCGCCACCATACCAAGTCTCAGGAGCCATCTCAGCATGCTCCAGGGCTGAGGCCAGCATGGCAGGCCAAACTACAGTTTTCATCACTTATTTAGTTCTTTATTGTCTCTTATAGCTGAGGCTCAAGTTCCATAACACCAGTCTTGGCCTTTCTTATATTTGATACCATTTACATAACTCAATACACAGTAGGTACCAAAAAAGTGTTTAAATAATTCACAATGCATTATTATTAGAAAATATGAATACCAACAAAAACATTGAAAAGTGTCTGAGATGTCTAAAGAGAAGATAATGATACAAACTGTGAACAACTGGACCAAATGTAGTTAAGAGGCTTGTTTTGTTTATAACAAAGGAGTATTTTATAAACCAAGTACGATCTGCTTGGAACTGAATCAAAAGGGCCTTGGTAGACTGCTGACACCACAGTTTTTATGAGGTCACTTCAAACATGCATATGCCCTACATCGGAATTCAAACGTTAGAATATATGACAACATTTAACAGTGAGAAGTAGACAAAGCCAGTTATAAATTCAGAAGAATGGCTGCACTTTAAGGATAGGCAAAAAAGGAAATGGGTTCCTGTTTTGTCATTTTTTCCTATTTTGTAAATACTTATGTTGTAGCCTAACTCCTGCTCTCCTGAATTTCAGTGCCCATTGATCTTTAGTTACTGCAGCCCAAAACTCAACCCTGCGACACTTTTTGACACTTACAAGGCAACGGCTTTTTGTAATCACCAGCGCAATCCTCCCATCCATCCCCCACAACTATGAATGAAGCTATTTTGATGTCAAGGACATACATTTCAATTTTTTTCATAACTCCTTGTATTGTAGTTGGTGCTTGCATAAAGCTGTTGCTCCTGGTTTACTGGTGAAAGTTAGAACTGAGTATTTATACTCACAAAGCCATGACCATAAAAAATTTTAAGGCAAGAGCTTTATTCCAAGGATCATCTAACTCAGATTTAAGAAGATGAGTATCAGGCCCTATTTTAGTGCTTTTTTTGAGAGTACATTGCTTCCTTGATTACAGTTCAAATATATTTACACTTTGCCCAGATTTATGAAGACACTTAACTCTTTATTCCATGCACAGATTTCTACCCTCGCTATTTCTATATGCTTACCAGATGAAATTTGTCATTAAAGTGTTGTCCTAGATATTCTCACACTGTAACCATGGGATACTTTCTTCACTAGGACATTGACAAATTAATGCTAAATGTATTTAAGGATAAATATGTGTTGTGTGTGCTACCCCTGCACTTGCCTCCCCTGGCCAAGACCAGACAGGCCAGGCTGGCCAGATAGCTCAGAAGACTAAAGCACCTGCTTAGGCAGATACAGGGACCAGGGTTCAAATCCTGTCATGCCATGCACCCCCCCAGGGGCGCGCTGAGAAGGCAACTAAGACTAGAAGACTAGGCATGGTAGTGCATGCCTGTAATCTCAGCTCTTGATAGGCTGAAAACAAGGGGATCACTATGAGTTATGAGTCCAATCTGTGTAGTGAGACCCTGTAAACCTTGATATATATATATATATATATATATATATATATATATTCTCAAAAGCCCTTTATCTTGTGGTCAAAACTTTGCAATTTTGAGAAAAATTAAATCTGAAACCCTGGGATAGGAAAATACTGGGCTTCAACCATGCTTTTATGTTCTTCTGCAATTTGAATATATTCTTGTCTTATAGAAGGCACGCTAAGGGCTTATGGTGTCTGTGCTGTGCTATAAGATGTCACATACACATCCCCAGAAGAGCCAGCCTCAGTTTCTCCAGCATTAAAAGACCATAAATTGATTTCCTTCCTTCTCAGCCCCTCCTGTCACACTCCTCCCTCACACAAGGGCAGCGGCTTTCTCTGGGGGAGATGGCAACTGTGATGAACATTTGCTTGATTGTCTGCAGCCCTCCCAACTTCTTCACTTCCTCCTTTTCTTCACGCTTAAATTCCCCCTTCTCTATCCAATACATGCACAGGTGTGGCTGTTTTGTTTCTAATAAATGGCTGTGCTTCACTATAAATTTTCTTCTACCTATATTAAATCCTTCTTTTTCTCCAACAAGCAGATGCAACACAGAGATTTAATAATTTTCAGTGCTATTATTGAAATGTGTGTGAAGACATAATCCTTTTGTTGAGCAATCTTTACAATACTTTCACGATGTCTGTATTTCTCCAATCTTGTCTATGCAATTATTATCTTTTAGATAGAAATTAATGATCATGTGTCTTGCCTGCCTTGTTTCATCTATAAATAATTTTTAAATAAATATTGAAAAATAATATTAGATAAAAAGCACTTTACCAACCTTAAACTTTTTGTCAGGCACTTTTCAGAGGTCCTTTAGCGAAGGCTCTTACTTTTTTTTTTTTTCTCATTTTTGATGTGTGTGGCAAGCCAATGCTTTATTTCAGAGCTCCTAACTGAAGATAGTTAAGCCAATAAAATTTATGTCATAAATCTGTGTAGTCCAAAAAGCACCATGTCAAAATTTATACATGAAATGTACACGTGCATTTCAGTTTTGCCTAGCTCAATTCTGTGCATTGGAAGGCAGCTCAAGGACATGGACAGGATTAGCTATAAATTTTCCTTGAAGGGCCAACTCTATGTTTGATGAGGTCCACATACTTCAGCAGGTGTGAATACAATCCTTGTCTAGGTGGAGTTTGAAAAGATTTGTTTGAAACATGTTAGCACTTCTAGTTCATGAGATATCAACTTGTTACACATAAGAAATAAATATAAAAAGTTTTGTACCCTTGATTTCAGGGTGGTGACAGGCAGAGAAAGCATTTGCATTGTGTTTTGCTTTGCAAAACTTCATTTATTTTGATATTTACATGTGCTGCTGTAGAACACTTCTTGCTAAATTAGGAACTGACAGCTTAATTATGTATGATTGATAAGCTTTCTTTGGAGAAGTCACTGCTGGAATATAAGCCTCTACCTTTATTCTTATTTGTGTTTATCATACTCAAAATCATACAAATATAGAATGGAGATATTGCAATTTTCTTGGATTTGGTATTGCTTGTTGGAAAAATCCTAACACAGGCAAATTCTATTTAGCAAGTATTAAATCATCCTGTTCTGCATTGCAAGGTTAGTCCCCATATGGCATATTATTCTTCTAAAATTTCTCTGCAGATGTAAATATGACAAATACTATTTTAATGAGAAATCCTTTACCACATATTCATTGTTGTATCTCTATTTAACACTAAATGCAAGCAGCAGGAATAACTGCCCCTTTCTTCGTCTTAGCTGAATCACAAAGTACTGCCGGAGAAGACATGTGATTTTAAAGAACTGTACTTTTAAATATCTGGGCAGTCTTAAACACTCTTAATAGAATGCCCCTATTTGCATTTCATAATGCCTTTCCCACCAGAGGCAGAGCCTGATAAGAATGGCACTGCCTTTGCAATCAGATTGACCTGGTTTGAATATTCACTCTGTTGCTTACTAACCAGGTAAACCTGCCAACACCATTTAACTGTGAGCTTCACATTCTTCCTTTGTCAACTTTTAGTGACTCTTCCATTAATACAAAATATTCAGGTTGTTGGGATGCTCAGAACAAGTAATGGTGAGTATTTATTAGCTATAAGCATGGCCTTTGCACATCTGTCGTGTTGTTATAACAGTATGAAGGTTTGCGTTCAGTAAATTTTCATTGCTCCCTTAAGTAGCCAAACCATCTATTCTTTTAAAGGAATCCCATCAATTTTCATATAAAGAAAAAAAAATCGAGGAAAAGTAGTTTTAGATTAATGTATAACTGTATGCCAAATGGAAAAGACTTGGAAGATCATAGAGATGTATTTTGGAAATGAAACCTAAGGTTATACCTGGATACTCAGCTAAATTGGTTGGGAAGAAAAGAATAAAATCCCAGTTCAACCTGCTTTATGATAGAAAGAAAACTTATTGAGTCCTTTATTCACAAGTTTAACTCTGGCTACAGGCCTAGTCAAACAGTGTCCTCAGAATCTTGTCTGTTATTACTCAGCTGCCATTTCTCTGGCAAGTATCTTCTAAGGAAGATTTTTCTAGGGCAGACATACAGAGCTTCATGTCTATATCAATTTTATAATCACAACAAAATGTAATTATTATTATTTCTGTCTCAGTGCCTAAGCTTCCTCTGGGCAAAACAGTGATAAGAAACAGATATTGGATCACACACTCCTTGCAAAGTACACATATACCAGGCTCCAGGAATCACTTATCTAGTAGTTCATAATGTATTATAAGATTATTCCTATAACAGGGAAGCCAGTTCCCTTGATTAGAATTCTGGCAATTTGGATGAAATGGAAATAGAATACTTCTCAATGAAAAAGTATCAAGAGGCAGAAAGTATGTCCACATATTATCTTCATTCTGCGTATATTCTAAAGCAGAAGTATGTATCAATCAAACGTTTTTCTAAAATCATAATTACATTTAGTGCTACAAATAAGATGTATTCTGAAATCATGTAACAACCATAGGTGGGCTAGTCAAAATAGTTGGGAGGGCTAGTAAAAATAAAGATGAGTTGACATTAGCAGTATCAGCAGGCACTGTAAGAAAGAAGATTCCACATAGATTATAGGAAGGTGTGCAGCTGTGTGGTGACTGAGAAGCACAGTGATAGCACCATCTGCCTTTGGCTGCAAGAAATGAAAGAAGAGGTAAGGGAAGGGAAACCCATCCTCCGTTCGTGGATTGGGTGATTTAACATTGCTAATTGGGCAATACTCTAAATTGATCTGCACAGTTAATGTAATTCTATCACAGTTCTATAGCAATTCTAGCCTTTCTTTTGCACAAGTAGAGAAGCTGATCTTAATGTTGTTTGGAAATATGAGTGGAAATATGCAAACAACCATTAAAAAAGAACAAACAGAAGACATATTTCTTGATTTTTAAACTATGGAAACAGAAAGACCAGCAACGGCCCAAGGACTGATTTAGATCACCGGTATGCAAGTTCAGAAATAATTGTGCAAGTGTGTGTCAATCAATTTTCAGTGAGGTCTAGGGAAAGAATAGGGAGTGTTTTCTTAATCAGTAATGTGAGAAAACCAGAGTACTAATGTTAAAAGAACGACAGTGTGCCCTTTTTTCCCCACTCTCTCAGTAGTGAACTATGAAAACTAAGTTAAACTAGTATATGTTTGCGTAGTCCAGAAATCTCGCATATTTATTCACTTAGGAGACCTAAGATCTAAAATATGCAAGGGGTCCTGTTCTGCTCTATGAAGAATGAGGGCACATAAACATCCCCTTCCTCTGAGAAGCTCTATTGGAATTCTAGGTGCACGCAAATGAATGCCAGTATGTTTTTAGGCCAATTGTAATGCATACAGCAATCTCCGTGTATTGCATTTATACCTAGCATTTGTAAGTTAAGCAGAAGGGCCACAAGTTCTCAAAAACAGATTGAGGAACTTTTCAGTACATAACATGGATTTGACATGGGAGGATGCAATAGGAAGAGTTTTGATTGATAAAATTAGTTTTGTACCAGGAAACTTACTAAAGAAAAGAGACATATACATGTATATATATATATATATATATATATATATA